>JAVJIF010016290.1:0-83839 GCA_038442645.1 Agave tequilana
CATATAGTATGTATGTATGTGTATACTTTGTATATGTATGTGTTTGGTTACGTATTGCAGCATTTCAGATTTGTTCGGTAAGATCCGAACCAGCTGCAGGAGACCCAGACCCGATCCGGATTCGTGCTCGTTGTGGACCCGATACAATGGCGATTCGAAGACGGCCCATGGGATGATCCGTAGATTAGTAACCGGTTCGTGCAGTGAAGACCAGACGGCGATACGGTTCCGAACTGTGTCATTTCATGTGAGTGTTCTTTATTGTGTATTTACCATTTTCGGTATGCCTTACATGTGTTGGAACATGTTTGATGAAGACATTTGTGAGGCATTTCATTGGAGCTCTAACACACGACGAATCAAGAGTTCTTCATGATCAAGATGTCCCAAAGAGAGTTGATATGATGTGGTTTGTAATTGTGAAATAGCATGTCAAAAGCCTTGATGCACACACACATATCATGTCTATATAGTCGACTTATAACTCCTTATAGTCGACTAATTCATTTGGTAGTCGACTAACCCAAACCCCTAGTCGACTAGTCATGTATCAAAAGAAACCCAACTCTCTGTTTGTCCATTAGTCGACTTGACAGACAAACATAGTCGATTAATAGACCTTGTAGTCGACTAATCCTATGCCCCTAGTCGACTAATCCATGATCCAGTCGACTTATAAAGTAGTTGCAGTCGACTTGATTCAGTTAACCAGAAAAACTGTCACTCGAACTTATCTTGACCTAGTCGACTAACCTTTAAAAAATTGCCTAGTATAGTCGACTAACTCAAAAGGCAAGTCGACTATAGGTAGTTTCTGACTGTTGGACAGTTTCTGTTATCTGGTCTTTTGTGCAACGTTTTCCAACGTTTCAATCATTCAAATTGCACCTGTAACTACCCTAACTTACCCTAGAGTGCAGCTATATATAGGGTTGTTATTTAAAGGCCATATACCAATCCTAATCTTCAGTTTTCTAAGATTTCTGCCAAAACCTGAAAATGTTCCCATTTCAGTTCTTCACCAAATTCAAATTCCTTTGTGAAGTTCTCTGAAGTTTGTCTCCTATACTAGACCTTGTCCACGTTCATACACAATACCAAGGCTTATAGGAAAGTATTGTAATACTCAAAGCAATCATTGTACACGGGGTCTTCTTGGTGTAGAAGCAGTTGTACAAGGTGAAGTTTGTTCTCTTGGTGGAAGAGAAGGTGTTCTCTTGGTGGAAGAGAAGGTGTACACATTTGGCAAAGGAGATTTGTCAAGTGGTGTGCATGGTTGTGATTTTGGGTGTACAAAATCAAGGATAAAGGAAAATCTCAAGCGGGTGGCTTGGGGACTGGATGTAGGTCACGAGGACCGAACCAGGATAAATCTCTCGTGTTTGCATTTCTCTAAACTTTTCTGAGATTTGATTTCCTTTATTGCAAGTTTATTTATTTGTTTAACGTTAATCCTTCTTTGTTTTAGTATTTGTGTTGACTTTGTAGTTTAGATCCATAAGTGCCAACAGAGAAAGTTCCGCATTTGGCATCATCTCGGGACCCACAATTGGTATCAGAGCAAGGTCTCACATCGGCATACAAGCCCTGCATACCTAGTCAACAACAAGCAAGGATGGCAACGGAGTTTTCATCATTCCAATTCAAAGAAGGACATTCTACACAACGTCCACCGCTATTTGACGGATCCAATTACAACTATTGGAAGTGTAGAATGAAGATCTACTTGCAATCGCTCAACTACGAACTTTGGAACATCGTTGAAGCATCGTACACCAAACCAACAACCAACTACAGCGCTTGGAGTGATGATCAAAAGAAGAATGCGAACCTTGACGCCAAAGCGATGAATGCCTTGTTCTGTGCATTAACCAAAGAAGAGTTCAACAGAGTGTCAACAGCCACTTCTGCACATCAAATATGGCATACTCTTCAGGTAACACACGAAGGCACAAATAAAGTTAAAGAGTCTAAAATATCTGTTCTTATCCACAGGTTTGAATTATTCAAAATGGAGGAGAATGAAACCATATCCGAAATGGTTACAAGATTCACTGACATTACCAATTCCTTAGCATCCCTTGGAAAGGACTACACCCAAGTTGAAAGAGTTCGTAAGATCCTTCGTGCACTCACACTAGAATGGGAGAAGAAGACAACCGCAATTGAAGAGGCGAATGATCTCTCAACTATGACATTAGAAAACCTAATCGGTAATCTAATGGCATATGAAGTGCAATTAGAAGAAAGAAAGAAGGATGAACGACAGCACCACTCAAAGAAGAAAGAACTTGCCTTCCATGCATCCCGACACGGAGGATTCAAATGACGATGAAGAGGAGATGGCAATGCTTTCAAAGAAATTCAGGAGATTTCTAAAGTAAGGTAAATTCAAATTCTTTAATTGAAATAAATCAGGTCATATGAAGATGGATTGCCCTTTGCTCAAGAATAAAAGCAAATACAAGAGCAAAAGTTCAGAAAGGTGAAAGACTATGAAGCCTCATGGGAGAACAGTGATTCTCATCTTCTGACAAAGAAGTAACCACAGAACGTGTCAATCTTTGTTACATGGCCATAGAAGATGATGATGAGGTATCATTTACTGAACTTTCTAATGCATTTCATGAATTGTTTAATGATCTAAAGCATGAAAAACTGAAAAATAAAGTTTTATCAAAAGAAAATGAAAAACTTTTAAAGGAAAATTCATGTTATGCTTTACAAGTATCTTCTATAAATTCTCAACAAGATGAGTTTGAAAAAGTCATATCATTTTAAAAAATGATAATGAGAAGTTTATAAAGAGAACATTTTCTTAAAAAGGAAACTGAGTCTTTGAATAAAAGGATTTCTAATTTAGATAAAGATATTTCAGTTTTCAAAAAGAAATATGAAGATATTTTGCAAAATGTGATTAAGTTCAATCAAGGAAAAGAAAAGTTGAATGATTTATTATCTTTTCAGAAGTTGTCAAATAATAATTATGGTATTGGATATATTGAAAATTCTTCATATTGTAGTAATCCATATAGTTCTTTTGTAAAAGAAAGTCTAAGAAAAATAAGTTTATATGGATTCCTAAGAATTTAAGTATTCATGATAAAAATGCCTATATTGCATCATACATTCATGATATATGTGATTCATGCAATTATGTGTATACTAACAGGTGGAAACCAAATTCTAAATGGATTTGAACTCCTAAAGGTTAATATGTTCTTTTATGTTTGGTACCATCTAACGTTTATCTTGCAGGTACCATATAAAAGTTGATAAGAACATATATATATATATATATATATATATATATATATATATATATATATATATATATATATTTAATGATATATTCGTTGCATGGGGAGAACAAAGTATTTCTCTATCTGTTATAACTCAATTTCTGCAGGGAGAGGAAAATATAACATATTTTCTGCAGGGGGAGCACTTGTGCACACAAAGCGTCATCATCAAAAAGGGTGAGAATGTTGGAACATGTTTTGATGAAGATATTTGTGAAGCATTTCATTTGGAGCTCTAACACACGACGAATCAAGAGTTCTTCATGATCAAGATGTCTCAAAGAGAGTTGATATGATGTGGTTTGTAATTGTGAAATAGCATGTCAAAAGCCTTGATGCGCACACACATATCATGTCTATATAGTTGACTTATAACTCCTTATAGTCGACTAATTCATTTGGTCGTCGACTAACCCAAACCCCCTAGTCGACTAGTCATGTATCCAAAAGAAACCCAACTCTCTGTTTGTCCATTAGTCGACTTGACAGACAAACATAGTCGACTAATAGACCTTGTAGTCGACAATCCTATGCCCCTAGTCGACTAATCCATGATCCAGTCGACTTATAAAGTAGTTGCAGTCGACTTGATTCAGTTAACAGAAAACTGTCACTCAAACTTATCTTGACCTAGTCGACTTATAGTCAATACTAGTCGACTAACCTTTGGAAAATTGCCTAGTATAGTCGACTAACTCAAAAGGCAAGTCGACTATAGGTAGTTTCTGACTGCTGGACAGTTTATGTTATCTGGTCTTTTGTGCAACGTTTTCCAACGTTTCAATCATTCAAATTGCACCTGTAACTACCCTAACTTACCCTAGAGTGCAGCTATATATAGGGTTGTTATTTAAAGGCCATATACCAATCCTAATCTTCAGTTTTCTAAGATTTCTGCCAAAACCTGAAAACTGTTCCCACTTCAATTCTTCACCAAATTCAAATTCCTTTGTGAAGTTCTCTGAAGTTTGTCTCCTATACTAGACCTTGTCCACGTTCATACACAATACCAAGGCTATAGGAAAGTGTTGTAATACTCAAAGCAATCATTGTACACGGGTGTCTTCTTGGTGTAGAAGCAGTTGTACAAGGTGAAGTTTGTTCTCATGGTGGAAGAGAAGGTGTTCTCTTGGTGGAAGAGAAGGTGTACACTTTGGCAAAGGGGATTTGTCAAGTGGTGTGCATGGTTGTGATTTTGGGTGTACAAAATTAAGGATAAAGGAAAATCTCAAGCGGGTGGCTTGGGGACTGGATGTAGGTCACGAGGACCGAACCAGGATAAATCTCTCGTGTTTGCATTTCTCTAAACTTTTTTGAGATTTATTTCCTTTATTGCAAGTTTATTTATTTGTTTAACGTTAATCCTTCTTTGTTTTAGTATTTGTGTTGACTTTGTAGTTTAGATCCATAAGTGCCAACAGAGAAAGTTTCGCATTTGGCATCATCTCGGGACCCACAACATGTTGCTCTTATCATTTCATGTGACTTTCGTTATATTTTACCAGTTTGATTACTTGTATTACTTCATGAGATATTCATGATTGTTCACTTTAGTTACGTAGTCAATATGAGCTTGTATTAGCGTTATTTCATGTGTTGGTAGTTTGTCGTTGTTGGCTTAGGCCTAGTTTTGATGTATCTTAGACAGTGACCCATTTCGATCCACTGGTTAGTTAGCCCAGTTTATATTTGAGGACAGATGACTTGTTTCATATAGAGTACTTCTTAGACTTGTTATTCTTTCATTTGATAATAACTTAGGTGATGATTCATTTGAATATGGATGACGGACTTGTTATGATGTTACTTTATTAAGAAATTAGATTACTTGATGCTTGGATCAGTATATGGACTTAGTTGGAGTTTGGGTCGAACTGGGATTTATGTTATTTACATTGAATATTGATCAGTATTTAGAAGTGACTGATTTTTGTTGGATTGCGACTAGATGTGCGGATATCTTACTTTGACTTCGATATGTGATATCATAATGGTTTTGGATTATTAGAAGCTAGAATTCCTACATGTATCAACTGATTATATCATTTGAGTATGGATGAGTTATGGTATTGACTTATAAGTGAACTATTCTAGATTGCAGTTCTTTGAGGATGTTTCGTCTTTAGATATGATTTTAGTATGTGTTGACTTGTTGGTCTCGAGGATATACTATGTGCTTCATGTTTAATTATTGACTACTTCAGTTAATAGAGATTGAGCTATTGTGATAGTGATCTATTCGATATCAGTGATCTTGTATTTCATAGTTATCAGATAGCAGTCATGATTTTATCAATTATTGATGAGATTATTTGTTGGTGATCATATGATGTGTTCAAAGTTTATAGTAGATGTCAGGTATATGTATCAGTTACCAGTTGTTGGTCACACTATTGTGTTAGTGACTATATCTCAGTATTCTATTTCAGATGTCAGATATTAGTTGTCAGTTACTCAGTTGTCGGATATTAGTTGTCAGTTGTCAGATTATCAGCTATTATTGACATCACTAGTTGTTGGAGATATCAGTTACTATTACATATTAAAACAATTAATTGCTTATTAATAAAAGATATCATAACTCAGGGAATAGGGGTAATTGCCGGATGATGCATGTCGTGTATTTTAGAAGGACTTATTATGGTACCGAGTTGTTGGTTCCAACCATGGAGAACCAAGGTAGTACTGGCTACCTATTCAGTTGTCAATTGTCAGGGCGATGCCCGGATTACGGCGCCACACTAGTTGTATTTTCGTGTGGGGCTGTGGTCTTCAGTTATTAGAGTCTTGCGGCTTGTCCTGGTTCAACGCCAGGGTGTTAGGCCACGGTACCAGGCTTGCACGGTACTCTTCCAAAACACATGCACTACATTGGTAGGCAGTTACATTAACTATAACATTGTTTGATATGTGGGAAAACGGTTGTGATATGGGACACAGCTAAGTACTACATTAGTTAGGTTAATAATAACCAATCAGATTAGTGACATATGCTAGGTTACACATTTTGACATCAGTTGTTTGTTTATAGTTGTGATAGTTGCCTTTTATCTTTATTCATGTTGTTATGCAGTTATCCTTTAGTTATCTGTTATCATGTTATTTAGTTATCTTATGACTGCAGTTTATCTTGTTATTATTCTGTGCACATTATTTACATGCACGAGTTCTCCTCTTTACACACACACTCACCAGGTCGCTTTCTGACGACCCTGGATTTGCACGTCTAGATATTGGACGTTTTATTTCTATTGTGCAGGCGTTTGATGAGACTGTACGCTTCGCGAAGAGCTGGAGCTTCTCCCTATTCGATTCCGGTATTCTTATCTTTCTTGCCTTTATATTATTTCTTGATTCTCGTTATATCAGATTCAGTTGTTATTCCAGTTCATCATTTATATGATATCATGCGTGGATGCCTATATGTGATATTGCAGTAATCATAATTTAATATAGCTTCGATTTATTGCTTGTTTTGAGTTACTTAAGGCTTAGCGCGTATACGTGAGATATTTTCCTTGCTTATATGCGTCGCTGACTCGTGTCGCGTCTCCGCTCCAGCGTATTTTGGGAAGCGGGGTGTGACACAACAATTCTTTATATTAGAATCTGTTGAATTTTCTGAACCTTCTTTCTAAACCGTTGCAGCGCAGCGGGCAGGTAGCAGAGCGGGTCGAGGCCAGCTTGTGGACCAAACCCGTGTGGTCCAGTTCAAAAAATCGGGCCAGGTTGGATCCCACACCTACTCCACACCCGGACCCAGACCCGAGCCCCGGCGATGGCGACTGCACGCGCGCGTGTGTGGGCATTGATCGACAAAAAGTATGCACAAAAATACGTAAAGGAGTGATGGTCGATGTTACTACTTTTGCGATTCTTCCGTAATAGCAAAGTGGCTATACAGTCGTATTCACAAGGAGGGAGAGCGATGAGAGCTTTAGTGCGACTTCTTTGTTCAAAGTAAAGAAAAGTTTCTTGTTTCAAATAAAGAATTGAAAAGAAAATAAATGTTGTTTCAAGAATTGTTTGGATTGGTTTGATGGTTGTAAAAGTGAATTTTCTTAATGGTAAAAATGCATGACTAACTTTCTACTAAGTGCTCCCACTAATATCTAATTTTTGAAGATGTAGCCTCACAATGGATCATAGGCAAGCATAACCTTTATGCATAAGAACTATTCACGTTGGAGATCGAATGAAAGTTTTTCCTTTAACTTAGCTTTACACGGCAAAACTTGAACATTCCCTAATCAAGATCCAATTGAAGGCGAGAATAAGGGAAGAAATAAGTGCATTAATGGTATTGGCAAAGTTAATAGGAATATTTCTAACTTACGAAAACAAGTAAGGTTTACAATGTATAAATCATCAAAAATGGTTAAGCATGAAATATAAGAATGGTAATACTTGTGAGTAAGTTAGAGTTAGAACCCTAGTCTTAAGATATTATAACTCTTATTTGCACAAGGCTTTGTTTGACACTATTGACTCATTTGGGTTATCAATCAAGTTGTTAGAGATTAGAGGGTTATTAGTGTAATCACCTAGAGGGGGGTGAATAGGTGACTAGCTAATGTAATGGTCAATTAATGCGAAATAAAAACTATTTATGCAAACTAAAACTTCTTAGGCTAAACACACCAAGTATAACACAAGAGTGTAGCCGGATTCCCCGTGAAGGGCTCTGGACTAACTCTTCAAGATTCCTCTAAATTAGAGTTGAGGTGTCGCATTGGCTCTCTTGGTTGAATACAAGTGTTAGCAAATAATTCCCAAGCATATAATAATTAAGCACACAATATATCAAGCATATAAAGATAAAGACAATATAAGCATGCAAGATATAAACACAAATAAGAGATAGAGAGAGCAATCGCAAACACGGGAGAATTGTTTCTAGGTTCGAGCACACTTGCTCTACGTCCCCGCCTTCAACACTATGAAGGATTTCCACTATAATCGATCTACCGGATCACTCGGTGCCGCAACACCTACAAGGAGTTCCCACTAGAACTCTTGGACTCTCTAGTCCCTTCACTCGTTCCCGCAAGAACTACACACCGCAAGCACGCAAGCTTGCCGAGGCCGCACCTCTACAAAGAGCTCTCACTAGAACTCGAAACACCGCGAACACACAAGTCCGCCTCCTCAAAGCAAAGATGAAAACTTTGGTGATCACAACACTTTGATCACCTAAAATCCTCTCACAATAAAGATCCCTATATGATAGGTATAGCAATGGATAGCTCAAGTGATTGTGAGAAAAATAAGGATGGAAGTTGTGGTGAAAAACTCAAGAATCATTTTTGAAAACACTCTTGATAAACTTCCTTTTGAATTGGAAATATTTGCTCTCAAACTAGTGGAGAAAACTTCTGAAATAGATGGGAAAAACTAGGTTTAAAACTCTCCAAAAATCTTATCTAAAACAGTCCAAGAAACCCCCATTTTATAGGCCAAGGAAAAACTAGCCGTTGGGGTACAATCAGCAGTCCAGACTGTTGTCGATTGACCGGCCTGGTCGACCGGCCAACTGTCAGATTTCTGACCGTTGAGCCAGCGGTCGACCGGCCCAGTCGACCGTGGCCTGGAACAGAGAGCAGAGCTCTCTGTCGGTTGACCGACCCGATCAACCGGGGCTTTCCAGAGAGCAGAGCTCTCTGGCGGTTGAACGGGTCGGTCGACCGACCCTCCAGCCAAATTGGCGTGCACGTTTTGTGCACGTCGGTCGACCGACTCGATCGACCGACTCCTGACTCGGTCGACCGGCCCGGTCGACCGCAGAAGCCAGAAAACAATTTTTCAGGATTTAAAAACTTGGTTTTATATTTAAAATAAAATCCCGTAAATCCTCTAAAAATCTAAAAAAATAAGTTCAGTAAAATACTTTGATACACAAACATGTTTGAGTAAAATCAAGACATGTTACAAACATTTTGAACTATTTTTGTAACTTAGAAATTTGGCATAAAACAAAATCTGTATTTTTCCAAATAGATTTTTCCAAAACTTCTCCAAATACAAAAACAAGATATTTTAAACACTTTTAAAGCATAGTGTGTATGGATATGATCCACTACACATAAATGATGAAATATCTATGTTTTTGACAATAAGCACTAAAAATAGTTTTGGTTAAAGACATGTGTACTTTGAATTCCAAAAACCAAACCGGTATTTTTCCAAAATGAAAACACTTTTGTATTTTACCAAATGAAAATTCTTTTATGAAAACTCATCTAAATCTTGTGTGTGAGTGTATATGGTATACTTGAGAAATCTACCAACTATTCTATCCTTTACATTTTATCTAAAAACAAAATCTTAACCAAAAAAAACCTAAACACAAGTCTTCTCTTGAAGTCTTCACTTAAAATCTTCACTTGAAGTCTTCTTCTCCTTCTTGACTTGGTCCAAACTTTGATCCAAAGAGTTAGACTCCTCTTGAGTACTTGATGTGGTCTTGATGCATAGGCTCTTGAATCAAACCGTGTTAGCTCCAAAACTTGACTTAAATTTTTTTTGAAGCTAAACACCTACTAAGATCTTGATCACAAATCTGAGACTAATTAAACACAAGATCATTAGTACAATAACTACATGAGTTAATCATCATCAAAACTAGAGTGATGGGCCTTTGGGCCAACAATCTCCCCCTTTTTTATGATGACAAAGCTCATGGAGTTATATATGCATGGATTAAAGTAAAGCTTCAAAGAAGCTCCCCCTTAACTCATGCATAACGATAAACAATAAGATATGGCAATGAAGCACATGAAACTAAACAAACATATATGCATCAATAAGGTGAGAGACAAAACATAAATCCAAAATCCTTTTTCCAAAAACTTTTCTCCCCTTTTTGTTTAAACTTTTAAAAAACATTCTCCCATTTTGTAAAACAAAAGATACATAAACTCAATATATGCAAAAACTCAAATATGCATATATAAACTCAAAATCTTTCTCCTTTTTTTGTCAATCATCAACAAAGGGGTTAAAGTAAACACAAAACAATGTTCTCCCCCTCTTTGCCAGAAATACAAGTCAACAAAGGGTAAAATCAAATCAACCAATAAACAGATATAAGTGCGATATACATTCATGAAGAGGAAGACGCTAAGTTAACTTTCCTACATATATGCATTACATGAAGAAGGGATGACAAGCCCTAATTCACATAACGCATAATATGCAATGCATAAGTGGAGATGTGAAGCCCCCTACACACGTGTATCGCATAAAGAAGAGTTGTCAAGCTCCTCAATATAAGATACACTCAACATGAATCTATATGTAGAAGAGATGTTAAGCTCCCCTTGCATATAGGCAATACATATCAAAACATTTTAAGACAAATTTTGATATTTACTCAAGGTAATAAAACACATTTTGAGATACCTTTGTAATAAACAAAATTTTTAAGATACTAATTGTAAATAAACAATACAAATTTTGAATTCTTCTTAAATCAACAAATCAAGATATCACAAGATATAGATACCATATGAAATAGGAAATGTGTGATACCAATTGAAATTGAAAAATTGAAATCGAAACATTTTTACATTTTGATACCAATAAAAGAAAATATTTTGATACCAATTTAAATTTACATTAAATTTTGATACCAATAGAAACACATGATAAATTTTGATACCAAGTAGGTAAAACATATTGATACCAAATGAAATTTAAACCCAATTGGAATTGAAACATATTGATACCAATTGAGATATATGGATACCAATTGAAATAAATAGATACCAATTGAAGTTTATTGTAAATTATGATATCAATACCAATTGAAATCTATTGTACATTAAAAGTACCAATTGAAAATAATGCATAAGCTTATAAAAGTACCAATTGAGAAATCAATTGAAATCAAGATTTAATTCAAGCTTAGCATAAACATACGTTGTACTTTAAATATGTAAATATCTTGTAACTCAAGCACAAACATATCATATATATGTATGAAAAATGAAAATACCAATAGAAATTAATATTATATGAAATGAAGCATACATATATAGAAAACAAAATATGAGTACACACGAAAATATCAATTGAGATACCAATGAAAATATGATGTGAAACAAATATATAACTCATAAATAAATAAGCACCCTTTTTATGCACAAGATAAAAGATTTTCAATAAAGCATATAAGGCATGCTCGCCCATCCGTCCGCCCTTAACAAGATTGGTAGGGATTTTCGAAAACTAGAGTTTGAAAATATTTTTATTGTGAAAACACTACCACATGAAGAATAAATAACTAGTTAAATTAATTTTTAAAAAACTAGTTAAAGATCCTTAAAAAACATGAAACCAAATCATATGTCTATCAAGAAACATACTAAATGCATAAAGGTTAACACTCGAAATCTATAAGGCTCAAAATAATCATGAAATAAAGTCATGAATAAACAAATAAAGTGTGAGTGTACAAGAATCATGTAATTAGCATTTTCCATGAAGATAATCAATGAAGCTCAAAACAAATATCATTTAATCAAATAAGTGAAAAACATGAAAATTCATTTTCATATAAAGATGAAAATCATAAAAATTCATTTTTCATCTAAAAACAAACTTCTAGGTATATGTATGTTTTTATCCAAAACTAATAATATGCATACATATCCCAAACTTAAAAAGAGTCCATAATATAAATTGCATGAAGGCAAATGACTCAAGGGGTATACATGTATATTTATTAGTTTTGAACAAAAATAGCATATACATGAAGTAAAACATGTAAATAGGCAAAACAAGTGTAAATAAGGAAATCATCAAAACTAAGCTATACATGTGCATATAGTGAGTACAAATGAGCAATGAAGTGCAAACTGAAATCACCTAGAGGGGGGGTGAATAGGTGATGGCTATATGAAATGTGGCAATAATGCGGAATTAAAAATTCTACTAACTAATTTGCTCAAATTAAAAGACTAGCAATAAACACAATAAGTAGTGCAAGAAATAAAGGAGTTGAGTTTAGAGAAAATTCGAGCAAACGCAAACACAAGTATATGTTTCCGAGGTTCGAGCCACGCTCTACGTCCCCGCCTTCACACTTGAAGGATTTCCACTATTGTTGATCCCACCGGATCGCCAATACAAGGACACACTTGTCCTATCTCTTGTGATGCCGCAACACCACCCGGAGCACACTAGCTCGCCTTGAGGCCGATGCCTCTACAACTTCGCTCAAGAAGAAAAATGATCACACTTGGTCACAAAATAGCTCACTTGCACAATCCTATAACCAATATGTAGATGTAGAAATTTGGGATTGTGTAGTGCAAAATCTAGAGAGAAGTAGAGGAATAGGCTTCAAATGGGTGTATGAAAATTTTGGCTTTGAAAATCTTTTCTAAAATGAAGACTTGAAATTCTTATGAAAATCTCTTGTAAAATGTTTAGGAATAGTTGTCTTATCATGTTGAAGTGACCCACTATTTATAGGGGTTGAAAAACTGGGTAAAACAGCAAGAGAGATTCATTGGGGTGAGATCCAAACAAAATCTGTCAGAAAAATATAGCTGTTAGAATCTGTCAGACTTTCTGACAGCTGCCGGTCGACCGGGCCGGTCGACCGCCAACGATCATATTTTTGACCGTTGGGGGACTACGGTCGACCGCCCCGGTCGACCCGAACAAACAGAGAGCACTGTAAGTGCTCCGGTCGACCGGAGCGGTCGGCCGACGTACACACATGCACAGCGTGTACGTCGGTCGACCCGGGCGGTCGACCGGCTCCTGTCAGTTCTGAAAAATCAGAACTGCAGAAAGCCAGAACTTGGGTCTTTTGGTTTGGTCTTGTGGTTTGGGGTTTTGGACCTTGTAAAAATAGGAGTATGACCATATGTCACTACCCTAACATGTTAAAACATTTTGATAAAAAATCTCTTTGATAAAAACTTGTTTTTCTAAAAGTTGGTTTTTTCAAAAACTTAAAGTTTCTAAAAACAAATTTCCAAACATGTTACCTATAAAACTAAGTTGGAATTAGAAATTATTTTTGAAGCCATAAATCAAACTAAAGTGTGTGTGTGTGAGTGACAATCCCATAATTCTACTTCTAACATCTAGGTTTTGACAAAGATTCTAAAAGAAAAGCAAAATTACAAATCTTGGACTTTTCATTGTCTTGATCTTGACTTGGTCTTTTCTTCATGTCTTGATCCCGAAGCTTCCTAATGTGCTTAGCTTGGGAATGCACATCTTTAAGCGGCGTCCAAACTTGTGAGTTTTGATATCGGAGCCGTCAAATCAACCTGTTTTACCTGAAATACTTTTAAACAAAATTGTTAAATACATAACTAAATATGATTTGTTATCATCAAAATATCCAACAAGATATAGGGCTAAATGGCCTTTGGGCCAACAATCTCCCCCTTTTTGATGATGACAAAACATATATAGTTATTACAAATATTTTGGGTAGAGACTTCAAATGAAGCTCCCCCTCAACACATGCATATACAAAAATATGCTCAAACATAGACAAATCTCAAAAAAAAATGGTGGGTGATAATCCACAACATAATCCACAACACATCCACAACACATATATCCATGCTAGATAAAAATACTCATGTCATAAAATAGAAATGAAACACATGTCCACAAGCATAACCAACATAAACAAGTACATGTCCACACAAACATAAATACAAGATAAAGATGTCCAACAACAGAAAATACTACAAAAATATAAGTGCACAAAATATGGAGTCTCTCTCAACAAGTAACTCTCCCCCTTTTTGACATCATCAAAAGGGGCAGGTCACTCAGCACCACCAGCAGCATCGTCCCCTGAAGAACCTTCCTCAGCGTCGTCTTCCTCAGACGAACTCTCCTCAGCGTCACCCTCTGCCATGGTCTCATCACCATCATGATCATCATCCTCATGACCGACCTCCTCTGGATCGATACCAGCAACGTCGGGCTGTGGAGGTGGAGCTGCAGTAGGGTCTCTGATAGGAAATGGAGGACCGGAGGATGGAAGAGGATGAGAAATGGTCGTGGGATCTGGACCAAGCATATCGAATTTCGCAAATAATGTCTCAAATTGCGAATCCACGAATCTCATGGCGTTCGCAAAATAAGTCATGTCATTGCGAAATCCCTGGAAGCGCGAGTCCATCTCCGCGCGAAGGGCTGCATCACGCTGCTCCAAATCCGCACGAAAGGCTGCATCTCGCTGCTCGATCCAAGACTGATCTCCTGGATCTGAGAGCGAATCTCAGAAGATATGAAGGACTGGAACTCAGGTGATAAAGATGGCACAGATGCAGATGAAATCCCTAGGACGGAAGAGGATCCAGGGGCCGAAGATGACCCTGGGATATCAGCAGGAGGTGCAGAAGGGTGCTCTTGTGCGTGACGACGCATTTGAGCCTGCATCCTCTTCAAAAGGACGCTGTCTAAATTTATAGCGGGCTGACAGGGAGTCTCAGAAGACAAATCAAAACCTAATCTCTGAAGCAAGTGAGTAATAAGCATTCCATAAGGCAAGTGCCTACCGGACATGCAGATATGGTCAGAGGCCATGTGAGTAGCAATGAGGTGAGGAAAATCAATCTTGATGCCTTTCAGAAGGCAATAGATTATGAGAGGAACTGAACCCCTAGCATTGGTATACTCACTGGACTTAGGTAAAGTGTGTATAAAATGAATTTTGCAAGGACTTGGGAGGTGAGGGTAAATTTGTTAACCTCCTCATTCCTTACTAAACAGGGGTTGTCATCCCTGTGAATCAAAGTGGAGGCGGTGAGCGCAGACTCACCGTCCGGATACTCAAAGTCGTGTAGATCAAAAGTATAAACATCCACTCCTCCAGAGGAGAGATGTAGCAAGTCAGCAAATCGTGTTATAGGGATGTCTATATCTCTCCCTAAAACACGTGATCTAACACGATCTCCCTCAAAGGCATAGTTGGCATAGAAATAGTGAACTAGGGATGTGTAGACAGGTTCCCTAATAGTCATAAAATGATGCAAAGAGTTTCTTTTGAGGATACGAGGGATGCCTAGGTGTTCAAAATCCTTTAGAATTACACATCTTCCCGAAATTACAGACTTTTTGGAAAGTTGAATGAAAGATTTTCTGCAAGATCGTTCACAAAAGGACTTTTAGGTGTAGGAGTGGTGGAAGATGAGGGAACTATGCTTTTTCCCTTCTCAGACCTAGATCTCTTTGACATTTTGGAGAAAAGAGTGATTTTTAGTTGATTTTTAGGGTAGATGGATATGGCTTGATCTAGACAAAAATAAACCTAGAGATCTTTGACAGAGAATTAGATTCTTAAGGCTAGAAAGGAAGATTTGAACAAAAGAAAGATTGTTACCTGAAAATGAGAAACCCTAACCCTAGATCTTGAAATTTATGAAATTCTGATGGTGAGGAAGCCCTGAGACTAAAGATCTATCCCACAAAGAGTGAATCCAACTTGATTTTTGGAGGAATTTGAGAGATTTTGAGTTGGGAGAATTTTTGGAGAAAAGGTGAAGAAAGGGTCGCCGGTTGGGTTGTGAGAGAAGTGAGAGAGAGAGTGAAATAAAAAGCAGATCTGGGGCTGAACTCGACGCACGGTCGACCGGGCCGGTCGACCGGAAAAACCCGAGAGCACTGTAATCCAGAGCGGTCGACCGTACCGGTCGACCGGCAACAGAGAGCAAAAATTTGTTCTCTTTCAGGCACTGGCGGTCGACCGGGGTTAGGGCCGGTCGGCCGGCGTTGCCCAAAAAACTGTGGACAGACTGGCTCCAAAAAAAAAAAATTTAAATAAAACTATTTAACAATTAAATAGGATATATATATAACAAAAATACAACAATGTTTTAAATCTTCATTAGGTTATCATGTCAACCAAAATATTCACACAAAACATTTTATTTAATTTTCATACAAAAATAAAGTTTTAGAGATGTTGAAGCCGAATACCCGGTGAAGGGTTCTGAACTTCTTCCTCTTGATTCCTCTGAATGAGTTGAGGTGCGCAATTGCCATCTCTAAGGTATTTGCTTAAATATGAAATTTTACAAAATTTTATTTCTAGTTTTGAAAATACATTGTGTATATATATAAAGGCTAGTCTAGGCATGGCATGTGGACATACAATGGACATGGTATAAAAGATAAGATATTAAAAACATGGCATATACACAATCATGATAGGGATGTAAGTTTACACTAACATATATCAATGTATCATAAAAGTAAACTAACAATCCTATACATGTGTATATAAATAACCAAACAAAAAACTTTTAAATGGAGAAGTTACCAAGCATGGGCAATCTCTAAAATAGGTGCCTCCATGATAGTGATGCAAATGCGATGTGTTCTTTGAGCTTAGTTGCATCCACCACCCGGGCACCGTCTCCCCCTAAGTCTTGGAGGGTGAAGATCCACCTGTATCATTTAAATTTGGAGGATCTTTTGGTACCCATATCTTTTTGGGTCCTTTAAGATTAGTACCGGGACGAACCCAAACATATTTATTATGCACATTATTTTTAGCAAAACAAAACTTTTCTAAATGGCCTTTGCGGCCACAATGCGTGCAAATGTAAATTCTACCACTACCATACATGTGTGCATGTTTATGTGTGTGTGCATGTTTCCGTGCATGTGCATGGTGAGTGTGTTTCCCTTGGGTTACTCCCTTAGGAAATCTAGATGCAAACTTATTTAAATCAAAGGCACACTTTTTAAGTGTTGAATCTAGAATATCAACTCGTTTTTGCATTTCCACAAAATCATTTTTATTACAAGAAATAATGGGGGTTTTCCCTTTACAAGCTAACTTATGATTTTCAAAATCAATTTTTACTTTCTTAAAAGCACAAGATAAAACATTTTTCTCCTTTTCAATAACATTAATTTTATCTTTTAAAGACTCATTTCCCTTTTTAATTTCTTATTATGAGATTGAGAAATCTCATACCTATGTTGTAATTCTTCGAAAAATTGAGCTAACTCATTCATAGTTAACTCATCCTCATCTAAAGAGTTGTCGATAGTTACCTTCGAAGCATCGTCTCCATGTGCCATGAAGCACATGTGTGCGGCGTCGTTCTCCTCTTCGGATTCCGACTCCGTGTCGTCCCATGTTGCTACCATAGCCTTTTTCTTCTTTGGCCCATTCTTGGAGGTGGTTGCTTGAAGTACGGGGCAATCGGCGATAAGATGTCCGATCTTCTTGCAATGAAAGTAAGGACCGGGTTCTTCTCTTTTCTTTTCATACCTTCCTTGAGGTCTCCCTCTTCGGAAGTTGCTTTGCCGTCCCTTCTTGTAGAACATCTTGCCCACCTTCCGGATGAGCATGGCGAAGTCCTCATCGCAATCCTCCGATGAGTCATCCTCTTCAAGAATGGTTGGAGTGGCTTTGAAGGCAAGTGCTTTCTTTTTGGGTGCCTCCCTTTCTTCTCTTACCTTCATCTCCATCTCATGCGTCTTGAGATTTCCGATGAAGCCGGAGAAGTCCATCTCCTCCCTATCGTTGAGCTCCTTGAGGGTAGTAGCCTTCACTTCCCAAGATTTGGGAAGAGCCCGAATGACCTTCTGAATCTTTTGGTCATTATCGATTGCGTCACCTAGAGAAGACAAGGCATTAGTGATCTTGGTGAAACGCGTGAGCATGTCATCAATGCTCTCATTATCAAACATGTAAAAATTCTCATATTGAGAACGCAACAAGTCAATCTTAGATCTTTTGACTTGTGACGTTCCTTCATGAGTCACAACTAAAATATTCCAAACTTCAAATGCGGATTTGCAATTGATGATGCGTGCTAGGTCATCCTCATTTAGAGCTTGGGTCAAGGCATATTGGGCTCTAGCATTTGCCTCATAGTCCTTGGTGGTATCCTCAGACCATGAACTCTCATCGGTGAGGGGTTCAACAAATTCTCTAGTGATGGCCCTAACTACTCTAACACCTAGGGACTTTAGAAATAGGTTCATCTTGACCTTCCATATGGGAAAGTTCAAGCCATCAAACTTTGGTGGGGACTTGATGCTAGAAAAGTCAAGTGATGCCATGGATGAATAATATAAAGCACAATAAATGAAGAATGCAACTAATATAGCCAAATAACAAGGATCTCCCTAAGGTGGTTAAACCAAATTGTAGGGTTAGGCTCTGATACCAATTGAAATCACCTAGAGGGGGGGTGAATAGGTGATGGCTATATGAAATGTGGCAATAATGCGGAATTAAAAATTCTACTAACTAATTTGCTCAAATTAAAAGACTAGCAATAAACACAATAAGTAGTGCAAGAAATAAAGGAGTTGAGTTTAGAGAAAATTCGAGCAAACGCAAACACAAGTATATGTTTCCGAGGTTCGAGCCACGCTCTACGTCCCCGCCTTCACACTTGAAGGATTTCCACTATTGTTGATCCCACCGGATCGCCAATACAAGGACACACTTGTCCTATCTCTTGTGATGCCGTAACACCACCCGGAGCACACTAGCTCGCCTTGAGGCCGATGCCTCTACAACTTCGCTCAAGAAGAAAATGATCACACTTGATCACAAAATAGCTCACTTGCACAATCCTATAACCAATATGTAAATGTAGAAATTTGGGATTGTGTAGTGCAAAATCTAGAGAGAAGTAGAGGAATAGGCTTCAAATGGGTGTATGGAAATTTTGGCTTTGAAAATCTTTTCTAAAATGAATACTTGAAATTCTTATGAAAATCTCTTGTAAAATGTTTAGGAATAGTTGGCTTATCATGTTGAAGTGACCCACTATTTATAGGGTTGAAAAACTGGGTAAAATAACAAGAGAGATTCGTTGGGGTGAGATCCCAACAAAATCTGTCAGAAAAATATAGCTGTTGGAATCTGTCAGACTTTCTGACAGCTGCCGGTCGACCAGGCCGGTCGACCACCAACGGTCATATTTTTGACCGTCGACCGCCCCGGTCGACCGCCCCGGTCGACCCGAACAAACAGAGAGCACTGTAAGTGCTCCGGTCGACCGGAGCGGTCGGCCGACGTACACACATGCACAGCGTGTACGTCGGTCGACCCGGGCGGTCGACCGGCTCCTGTCAGTTCTGAAAAATCAGAACTGCAGAAAGCCAGAACTGGGTCTTTTGGTTTGGTCTTGTGGTTTGGGGTTTTGGACCTTGTAAAAATAGGAGTATGACCATATGTCACTACCCTAACATGTTAAAACATTTTGATAAAAAATCTCTTTGATAAAAACTTGTTTTTCTAAAAGTTGGTTTTTCCAAAAACTTAAAGTTTCTAAAAACAAATTTCCAAACATGTTACCTATAAAACTAAGTTGGAATTAGAAATTGTTTTTGAAGCCATAAATCAAACTAAAGTATGTGTGTGAGTGACAATCCCATAATTCTACTTCTAACATCTAGGTTTCGACAAAGATTCTAAAAGAAAAGCAAAATTACAAATCTTGGACTTTTTCATTGTCTTGATCTTGACTTGGTCTTTTCTTCATGTCTTGATCCCGAAGCTTCCTAATGTGCTTAGCTTGGGAATGCACATCTTTAA
Organism: Agave tequilana; assembly: GCA_038442645.1. NCBI lineage: Eukaryota > Viridiplantae > Streptophyta > Magnoliopsida > Asparagales > Asparagaceae > Agave > Agave tequilana. Next base: position 19,855 of record JAVJIF010016290.1, read on the forward strand.
GCGGCGTCCAAACTTGTGAGTCTTGATATCGGAGCCGTCAAATCAACCTGTTTTACCTGAAATACTTTTAAACAAAATTGTTAAATACATAACTAAATATGGTTTGTTATCATCAAAATATCCAACAAGATATAGGGCTAAATGGCCTTTGGGCCAACACAAACGTATCTGAATCAAATGTTACTCACTACTTGTACACGTATATACACAAGTTTTGACAAAAACTACATCTAAATAAGTGTTTACCACATGAAATACAAAACATGATTATTTAAACATAAAACTAAAACATGAATATTTTAACAAACACTAACACATGCTAAAAATCATCAATTATAAATGCATGTAAATAAAATAGGAGTTTAGAGATAGTTATCAAACCAAAGAACTATACTCTAAGTCTCCAAAACATGGTGGTTGTCCCACCAAACCTTCTTGATAGCGGTGCATTAAATGTATGTCCATCAAGTCCATGTGCATCCACCATCAAGGCACCAACTCTCTCACGTTTTGTGAGAGCCCGCACCTACATCAAATACAAAAGGTGGGGATTTTGGTACCCATTTTCTTTTGGGTCCTCGGGGGTTAGCATTGTAAGGAATCCAAACATTCTTATTAGTAAAATTTAAAGAATTTATTCTATCATAACAAAATCTTACTAAATGGCCTTTGCGGCCATAATGTGTACACTTGTACACTCTAAGATGCATATGTGTGTGAGTGTGATCATGACGTACAAAGTGTGCATATGCATGTTGTGGATGATGTGCATGAACATGTAGAGCTTGTTTCTTTTGAAATAAGGTTTCCAATCTAGAATGGTTAAATGCACATTTTCTTAAAGTGAGCTCAAACAATCTATTTTATTTTTAAAAATTTAGTTGTGGGTGATGTGCATGAACATGTAGAGCTTGTTTCTTTTGAAACAAGGTTTCCAATTTAGAATGGTTAAATGCACATTTGCTTAAAGTTGAGCTCAAACAATCTATTTTATTTTTAAAAATTTAACTTCATTTTTATCAATGGTTGTGGCATGAAAAGCATGATCAATAGTCTTTTTCTTTTTAGAAACATTTTCTTTTTCTTTTTCAACAATTTTTCTTTTCAAAGAGTTGTTTTCTTGCAAAGCAATCTCTTTTTATTTTTTCACCATAATAAATTTATTTTTCAATGAAGTATTTCCTTCACAAAGATTATTCAATTTAGAAAGCAAGGAAATATTTTCATTTTTCAAACATTCATTTTCTTTTGAAACATTTTCAAATTTAGTTTGAAAAGAATCTTTTTTCTTTAACATGCAATCAAATTTAATTTTCATTTTCTTGTTATCCTTTTTAAGCATGTCATATTTTTCTAGGAGTTGTTGATAAAAAGAAGCAAGTTCATTATAGGACATATCAACATCCTCTTCTAACTCGGATTCGGTGTTTACCTCAAGGGGGTTATCCCCTTGGACCATGTAGCATACATTGGAAGCTTTACTTCGAACATCCGAGTCGCTCCCCGCATAATATTGTTCTTATTCGCCAAGGGAGATGATGATATTCCATACTATAAAAGCCGAGTCAAGATTAGCAACCTTACATAAATAATCATTGTTTAGGGTACTCTTCAAAGCATGAATATCTTTTGAGTTAGCCTCAATATACTTGCTATTATTAACATATGAATCTTTAATAGTAGCAAGATAAACATGAATGCCTAGGCCTTTGAGGTACATGGACATCTTAACCTTCCAAGTTTGGATGTTAAGAATGTCAAAAGTGGGAGGTGACATGAAATCCATGTGTGTGTACACAAATATTGTGATTAGCTATAAAATGAGGATCTTTAACTCAAGGTGGTTAGACCCAAATCAAGAGCACTTGGCTCTGATACCAATTGTAATCACCTAGAGGGGGTTGAATAGGTGACTAGCTAATCTAATGGTCAATTAATGCGGAATTAAAACTATTTATGCAAACTAAAACTTCTTAGGCTAAACACACCAAGTATAACACAAGAATGTAGCCGGATTCCCCGTGAAGGGCTCTAGACTAACTCCTCAATATTCCTCTAAAGTTGAGGTGCCGCGTTGGCTCTCTTGGTTGAATACAAGTGTTAGCAAATATAATTCCCAAGCATATAACAATTAAGCACACAATATATCAAGCATATAAAGATAAAGACAATATAAGCATGCAAGATATAAAGACAAGTAAGAGATAGAGAGAGAGCAATCGTAAACACGGGAGAATTGTTTCGAAGTTCAGAACACTTGCTCTACGTCCCCGCCTTCAACATTATGAAGGATTTCCACTATAATCGATCCCATCGGATCACTCGGTGCCGCAACACCTACAAGAGTTCCCACTAGAACTCTTGGACTCTCTAGTCCCTTCACTCGTTCCCGCAAGAACTACACACCGCAAGCATGCAAGCTTGTCGAGGCCGCACCTCTACAAAGAGCTCTCACTAGAACTCGAAACACCGCGAACACACAAGTCCGCCTCCTCAAAGCAAAGATGAAAACTTTGGTGATCACAATACTTTGATCACCTAAAATCCTCTCACAATAAAGATCCCTACATGATAGGTATAGCAATGGATAGCTCAAGTGATTGTGAGAAAAACAAGGATGGAAGTTGTGGTGAAAAACTCAAGAATCACTTTTGAAAACACTCTTGATAAACTTCCTTTTGAATTGGAAATATTTGCTCTCAAACTAGTGGAGAAAACTTCTGAAATAGATGAGAAAAATCAGGTTTAAAACTCTCTAAAAATCTTATCTAAAACAGTCCAAGAAACCCCCATTTTATAGGCCAAGGAAAAACTAGCCGTTGGGGTCCAATCAGCAGTCCAGACTACTGTCGGTCGACCGGCCCGATCGACCGGCCAACGGTCAGATTTCTGACCGTTGAGCTAGCGGTCGACCGGCCCTCCAGCCAAACTGGCGTGCACGTTCTGTGCACATCGGTCGACCGACTCGGTCGGTCGACTCCTGCTCAGTCGACCGGCAGAAGCCAGAAAACAATTTTTCAGGATTTAAAAACTTGGTTTTATATTTAAAATAAAATCCCATAAATCCTCTAAAAATCTACAAAAATAAGTTCAGTATAATACTTTGATACACAAACATGTTTGAGTAAAATCAAGACATGTTACAAACATCTTGAACTATTTTTGTAACTTAAAAATTTTGACATAAAACAAAATCTGCATTTTTCCAAATAGATTTTTCCAAAACTTCTCCAAATACAAAAATAAGATATTTTAAATACTTTTAAAACATAGTGTGTATGGATATGATCCACTACACATAAATGATGAAATATCTATATTTTTGACAATAAGCTCTAAAAATAGTTTTGTTTAAAGACATGTATACTTTGAATTCCAAAAACCAAACCGGTATTTTTCCAAAATGAAAACAATTTTGTATTTTACCAAAATGAAAATTCTTTTATGAAAAATCATCTAAATCTTGTGTGTGAGTGTATATAGTATACTTGAGCAATCCACCAACTATTCTATCCTTTACATTTTATCTAAAAACAAAATCTTAACCAAAAACAAACCTAGACACAAGTCTTCTCTTGAAGTCTTCACTTGAAGTCTTCTTCTCCTTCTTGACTTGGTCCAAACTTTGATCCAAAGATCTAGACTCCTCTTGAGTACTTGATGTGGTCTTGATGCATAGGCTCTTGAATCAAACCGTGTTAGCTCCAAATCTTGACTTTAAATTCTTTGATGAAGCTAAACACCTACTAAGATCTTGATCACAAATCTGAGACTAATTAAACACAAGATCATTAGTACTATAACTACATGAGTTAATCACCATCAAAACTAGAGTGATGGGCCTTTGGGCCAACAATTAGTTAGTTAGCCATGTAATGAAAAGTTAGCTAGACATGAGTAAGAAAAACAACAAGAGAGAAGAAGTAAAGAAAAAAAGTTTTATACTAAGACAAGAAAGTAAAAGCAAGTAAAAACACCAAGTGATGGAAAGAAGAAGGAGAAGTATTACTTGTATAAGAATGTCAAGAGGGTTTTCTTTTTGGTTCTAGAGGGTTTTTTTATGAAAGAAGAAGGAAAAAAGAAAAAGAATGTTAGCACCCCCCATACCTATCTAATGTATTGTCCTCAATGATAGTCATGTTAATGCAAATTCAATAAATAAAGGGGAAGAAAAGATATCAACGTCTCCGCCGACTCAGCCCGGCCGAAAAGTTAGGGCCGGCTGAGTGCGAACGCCTAAGCGTTTCCTCGATATGTTTCAGGCGGGTATTCTGTTCATCCAATTGACGCCTGAGTTTAATCTACCCCTTGAAAATCTTTTTCATGTCTTCTAGATGGAGGACATGAATGCAGTGGAATTTAATGGGGGCGGCAGTTGCCAGAATTCAGGGTCATCCTCTTCTTCCATCTGTTCCTCCGAGGAGGACCTAGTCAGAATATCCTCGACCTGGACAGCAGGTGTTCAGATCGAATGCAGACAACTGTTGTAGGCTCTAGTGATACGCTCGATGGCAACTAGTACTCGTACTCAACAAAAGGCCTCATCTGGCAGAAAGTTTCTACACAAACGAGTCACTAAGATGGGTAGAGAATACTTGGCTCCCCTCGTCCGTTGAGAGTTGGCCAACAATTATTGCAAAAAGATGGTGTTTAGAAAGACGGTATGTTGCCTCGTCATGAGGCTGTGGATAATCTGGAATGCAGGTCTGTTAAAAGAGGTTGTGTGGTTTATATCCAGAATGTTACGTTGGATCCAACAGCCAACACAATGGATGTTTCTAAATGTGGTACTCGCCCGGATACCACGATCTTGCTCAGTGCATCGCGCACCCTTCAAAATTATGTACTCAATTAAAGGGAGGAGCGTGATGTGCTGAGGAGGGGAAAGCACTTGCGTGACCTTCTCAATAGTCTCAATGGTGACCAACAGGTCCCCGTAGTCAAGATGGACAATGAATTGATTAAGGTCTAGATTGATGAAATCAGTATCTATCCCTAAATAAAATTTTCTCACCAAGTCCGGGCAGTAAAAGGTATCACCATCAGAGTTTTCATATACCAACCAATACCACTGTCTCTCTCGAATCCTATCTAAGAAAACAATCTCATAACCCTGAATATCATTTAATATTCTAGAAAAATCTTTTTCAAGAAAAATGGTAGGCGCCATAATCTAAACTTGAAGTAAAAATAGAGAGAGAGAGATGAGTAAAGAATTCGCAAATCTCCCCCGAAAATTTTAGTGGGAAAATAATCCACAGACTTGCCTGGAGCAAACTGATTAGTCTACGATTCTGCATTTTTATGTCGCATTCTCTCACATTTTTATGAATAAATAATCGTCTAAATCGTGTTTTGGTCTTAATTGCAGGTAAATCTAAAGTCCAAGGGCAAAGATGGAATAAGAGGCTAATTCAGCTCAATTTATGCTAATTAATCCCGCAATTACTTGGAGGCCAAGCAAAGGATTTCTAGAACATGCATTGTATCTAGACTCCTGAGCTGTCAGACGAATATTCGGGCGAAAGTACCAGAAATAGGATATACCTGGAAGCAGCTAGAAGCCAGACGAACGCGTAGACGAAATCCAGAGACACGATTCCCTAGGATTGCCGCAATTCCACGGCAAATCTTGAGAATTTGCGGCAATCCTAGGGAGCCACGCGTCGATTTTCGACGCGTGGCCCCGTATCGTCTTCTGGAGCCTTCTTCTGCCTATAAATACCCCTGCAATTGCCCAGAGCGCGAGCAGTCTTCGTTTTTAGGAGTAGGTCCAGATTTTAGTGTAGGTGAGTGTTCTTCATTTCTTTTATTTTCTTTTCTTTGTTTTTAGATCATTGTAGTAGGGCTGTGTGATTCATAGAGAGAGAGAGATTGAGAGGGATTGATGTAATAGAGAGTGACACTCTATGTAAAGGTGCCTCCTTTCTCCTCCATTGTAATCTCCTTCTCCTTCTAACATGATTTCTTGCTAACTTTTTATTCTCATGGCAATCTAACTACTAACCACTAACCATCTAGCCACTTACTTGATAATCCACATGAATCGGGTTGCCTCTACAAGGCCTTGTTCTTGCAAGAGCCATTGATGGCCAAAGATGATGGGTTCTAACATCTAACTTGCTAACTTGCTAACCAAGCTAACTCTCTTATTTTCATGCTCTTTTATTTCATGCTAGTAGTGTAATGAGTGATGCTTGTAATAGCTTGTTCTTGTTGCAATGTTTTGATTGTTATGAACCATCGGTGAGCCATGCTTTGTATTGCTTCTTGAAGATAAGGATTGTGATGGCCGAGGATCAAAATGTGAGGCAACTATCTCGAAGAGGTTAGTATGGTTAGTGGAGTACTTAGTAGTTAGTAGCCATGAGTTTTCTTTTACCTTTGTTTTAGAAATCGTTTTCAAGTTCCTCTTCTTATTTTCTTATTTTCATTCTCTTTTTCATTCTTTCAACAAAGAAGAATTGTTAACATCTGACGTGACTAGAGACTGTTAATGCTTCTATCGCCTCCCTTCCCTGTGGATACGACCCGTTGAGCCAATGCTATAACGGAAGTATCGAGGGTATACTAAGCACATTTGAGCTTTTCATTGATTTCATATAATACACATTTTGAGTGCTAGTTTCCACCCCGATCAAAAAATGGCGCCGTTGCCGGGGAAGGGAATGGTTTTGATGTCACGTTTTTGTTAACATTTGTCTTCTCTGTTTGGTATGCAGGGCAATATTTTCAGGTGCTTAACATTGCAGTACATAAACTAGTTTTGCCTCTCCCTGCTCTAGAAAGCAGGGCCCCAGATTTGGAAGGAAAGCCGCGAAACCGCGACTTTTGCCGCGCCACCGCGGCCATTGTGCAATAATTCTGTATATTGTTTGTTCTGGGATGTGTATCTTGTAATAGCTAGTTAATTTCTGCTGCTATCTTTCTTGCTTTGATTGCCTACACACCACAAAAAAATAAAAGAACTAAAATACGATATTTGGACGCTTTTAAAACAGTTTAGACATTTGCATTTAGGCACGTGTCAATTCAATTTCAAAATACTGTATTTTTGTTCTGTTGTTGTGATTTGGATGGAGATGTACATATGGCATTGCATATAGTATAGGACAAACACGTGGGTGATTTATCGCTTTGTGTTATCTTCTTGTCTATATTGCACACTTGCACAAATTGAATTTAAGGGCAAAACCCAAACAAGATAAGGTGGGATTTCATACCCCTTCCTTAGCCCAAAAATCATCTCCCCACTCACACAACCCAAGCCCTAATAAAATTTGAATAGACGTTGGCCCCTAGGGACATTTCATCTAGGTCTAGGTCAACCCTCCTCTTGGCTTGGTTTTGATTTTTCTTTTCTTTTTGTTTGTTGTTTGATTCTTTCTTTTTTGTGATTTTTTGTGTGAAATGGCATTCAACAAAAATAATTCTTTCAATCCGAATATGAATTCATATTTCACACCAACTCCATATGATTCGGATAATTCCAACTCGGTGTTTTCTAATATGCACCAACCAAATACACCGGGTTGGCCTTATCCGAATCAATACAACCCATACCCACATTCTAATAACTATAATTTCCAAAATAATTTCAACTCGTCACAGAGTAATTGGGGATTCAAGTCCCCCGAGTTTAATTATCAACCTCCTTGTCCCCCATGTCCACCTTGTCCATCATATTCACCTTGTCCACAATATTCATTCCCCGATTTCGCTTCTTATATTCCTTTTTCTACACCTCCCATTGAAGAAAAATCTGAGTTACAAAGGAGTATAGAAGCTAATCTACAAGAGGCCGAGCAACAAATTCAGAAAATGAGGGCCTCTCCAATTCCACAACATTTTCAAGATTCATACTCAGTTCCACCAGTCCAAAATAGAAGACCATCAATTTTAGAAATGAGTATGCGTGAGTCCAAACAAAAATCACAAAATCTGATGGACTCACATTTTCACCACCAATTCTAAAACAACACTGCATCTCTTCAACAAAATGATGAACCAATGACTTGTAAAAAGATGCTTGAAATCATGACTCAGGCTCAAAATGCTCGTAACCGTGACATAGAGTTGATGATTCAAACTCTTCATTCTCATCCTATTTCTAATGTCACAAACCATTCTGTCCGAGCCAAAGAGTCATGTTGTTTTGGAAATCAAGATTTAATTTCAGCACATCCACCTGAACTTGTCCACACCTCAAATCCTATTAACATTTTGGCAAGCTATCCTTTTCCTGAAATTGAACTTGAGCATGAATATGATCATGAAACTCAAATTAGTGATTCAATTCTACTTCCTGATTCAATTATGACTCCGGTGTCTTCACCTGATTTCAATCCTTTTCCCGAGTCTGTATTGGATCCAGTGCCTATTCATTGTGAAATTGAATCACCAATTTCTTATGATGATCATATTGAACTTGACCAATTTCATACTTTTGAAAGACCCATTGATAAATTGGCAAGTTCTCATTTTTGTGGAATTGAACTCAATGAGGAATGTGACTTTGATCCTCAAATTTGTGATCTTGTTCAAATTCTCGAATCACTATTGACTCCTGTTATGTTACCCAATTTGAGCAACATTTTAGAGTCAGTTTTGATTCTCATACCTGTCATTCCTGAACTTGAATCACCACTCTTAGAAAGTCACATTCCATCATGGGGAAATAATGGTGGACTTGAGCTTCATTTTCTTGATTTGGACCCACTTCCTGAACCGATTTCAACTCCTGAACCTTTACTTGATTTAAGTCTTTTTTCTGAGTTGATATTAGTTCCTGTGCTTCCTGAGTCCAAATCAATCATTCCATCTTTTCATACTCCATTCTGGGACAAGGATCTTGATAAATTTGACTCCGAAATTATTTTGAAAATTTGAAAATTTGATGGGGTAACATTTTTAATAAAAATCACACATGCCTACATCTTTCTAGTGGGTTGTATCATGGAGGTTTCTGGTGGGTTCCTTCGGACTCCACGCAATAATGATTGGGCCGCCTTTCGTGGACCAATCCGACCACCACCGGAACCACCACCTTAAGGTAATTTTTTCCTTCCCTCTCTATTTTGTTTCATGCATACATATATCATGATGCATTGAGGACAATGCATGAAATAAATGTGGGGGAGGGTTTACTAACATAGAGTTTTTAGATCTTCTTTCTTTTACACTTCTTTTAGAAAAAATAAAAAATAAAAAATAAAAAAAACTTTTTGAAATAAGAGACAAAGTTTTGATCAATTTTTAAGAAAATTAAGATGTATCTTAGAAATTAAGAAAGCCTTAATTATGACATCTTAAACCTAGTTGAAATAATAGATCTTGTTTGAAATTATAGGCTAAGTAAGAAAAATTGGGGAGATATTCTTATTTTGAATTTTTTGCCTTAGATAAGTATGCACTTCACACTTACACATTTTTGGGATGGAAACAAAGACCAAAATGGCCATAAAAAAAAGAAAAAAAAAAAGAAAAAAAAAAAAAAAAAGAAAAAAAAATATATATATATATATATATATGTGAATAAAGCATCACTTATTAAGCTGGATAACTATGCCTCAAGAAGCATGATTATTCACGCCTAACGGTGGTCAAAAAATAATAATCCCCTTTAGTTTCGTGGCCTTTTTCACTCGAGACCTTAAACCCGAGGGATGTTTTCTCATCTGGTGCCCTAAGACCGTCTGGTTTGGGAGTCATCGGTTATAGGCTCGTTACAAGGGTGAACTAGAAAGCCTAAACTAAGGGAAGAATAAAAAAAAAGGAAATATAAATATATATAAATAAATGGCTTTATGGTTAGAGTTGAAATCCCAGAAATCTTCACTGTCACGGTGTGCATACTATCTAGGTTTTATGAAAGATAAAATATTCAATCCAATTTTGAATTCTTACCTTAATTGAAGACAAGATCTTGCATAGAGACTAAGTTTAAGGGAGAATAATTATAGGTGGACTTATGACCTAAGATCACTTATATTTTTGCAAAAATAGTTCGTAAACTTGTCTCTCTTTCAAAATGCGTTTTCAAAATACTAACATTTGTCTTCTTCCTTTATGGATTTTGTGGGTGCAATCCGCTGAAAACCCTCAGGAGACAACACTCCTCCTCTAGGGTAACCTAGAGGTTTAACGGCTTGTTGCACATGCTTAGTGCAATCGCGTCACCTGCGAAAGTGGTGTAATAAAATTGGTAGTATAGTTTTTCTTTTTTTGTTTTGCTCGGGACGAGCAAAAGAATAAGTGTGGGGGTGTGATTAGTCTACAATTCTGCATTTTTATGTCGCATTCTCTCACATTTTTATGAATAAATAATCGTCTAAATCGTGTTTTGGTCTTAATTGCAGGTAAATCTAAAGTCCAAGGGCAAAGATGGAATAAGAGGCTAATTCAGCTCAATTTATGCTAATTAATCCCGCAATTACTTGGAGGCCAAGCAAAGGATTTCTAGAACATGCATTGTATCTAGACTCCTGAGCTGTCAGACGAATATTCGGGCGAAAGTACCAGAAATAGGATATACCTGGAAGCAGCTAGAAGCCAGACGAACGCGTGGACGAAATCCAGAGACACGATTCCCTAGGATTGCCGCAATTCCACGGCAAATCTTGAGAATTTGCGGCAATCCTAGGGAGCCACGCGTCGATTTTCGACGCGTGGCCCCGTATCGTCTTCTGGAGCCTTCTTCTGCCTATAAATACCCCTGCAATTGCCCAGAGCGCGAGCAGTCTTCGTTTTTAGGAGTAGGTCCAGATTTTAGTGTAGGTGAGTGTTCTTCATTTCTTTTATTTTCTTTTCTTTGTTTTTAGATCATTGTAGTAGGGCTGTGTGATTCATAGAGAGAGAGAGATTGAGAGGGATTGATGTAATAGAGAGTGACACTCTATGTAAAGGTGCCTCCTTTCTCCTCCATTGTAATCTCCTTCTCCTTCTAACATGATTTCTTGCTAACTTTTTATTCTCATGGCAATCTAACTACTAACCACTAACCATCTAACCACTTACTTGATAATCCACATGAATCGGGTTGCCTCTACAAGGCCTTGTTCTTGCAAGAGCCATTGATGGCCAAAGATGATGGGTTCTAACATCTAACTTGCTAACTTGCTAACTTGCTAACCAAGCTAACTCTCTTATTTTCATGCTCTTTTATTTCATGCTAGTAGTGTAATGAGTGATGCTTGTAATAGCTTGTTCTTGTTGCAATGTTTTGATTGTTATGAACCATCGGTGAGCCATGCTTTGTATTGCTTCTTGAAGATAAGGATTGTGATGGCCGAGGATCAAAATGTGAGGCAACTATCTCGAAGAGGTTAGTATGGTTAGTGGAGTACTTAGTAGTTAGTAGCCATGAGTTTTCTTTACCTTTGTTTTAGAAATCGTTTTCAAGTTCCTCTTCTTATTTTCTTATTTTCATTCTCTTTTTCATTCTTTCAACAAAGAAGAATTGTTAACATCTGACGTGACTAGAGACTGTTAATGCTTCTATCGCCTCCCTTCCCTGTGGATATGACCCGTTGAGCCAATGCTATAACGGAAGTATCGAGGGTATACTAAGCACATTTGAGCTTTTCATTGATTTCATATAATACACATTTTGAGTGCTAGTTTCCACCCCGATCACAAACCAGACAACCAAACCAGAATCGGAGAGGAGATCAGAGATGTGCTCGGAAAGTCAATGGGGAGAGAGGAAAACAGTGCGAGACTGTCTCTCTTAGACAGCCGCGGATCCGCGACAAATAAGGGTGGGCACGACACTTTGGTGGAGAAAGGGGAGGGGCTCGGGGCTGGTTGCGGCGCCTTGGTTCCTCTCTTCAGATCTGAGAAAATAGTGGGGTTAGGTTTGGGGAGAGGGAGAGGAGAGTATAAATAGGGGTAGAAAAAGGGAGATTTCCAAATCTAGCCCTAGGATAAAGGGTTATTTATAAGTATACAAGGGGTAATTATATCATATAAACAATAATTATGAAGAACCCCTAATTTTTATTTTATTTACACTTCTATTTTTATTTTTTTATTTTTTTATTTGTGGTGTGTGGATGGCTATGGTTATGTGTAAGATGGAGCGAAAAGACTTAGCACAATTTCAGCCTGTGACTCAGGCTCAGTGGTCAGGAATGGCTTCAGTCTTTGCCCATTCACCTTGAATTTCTTATTACTCTTCGGATCGAAAATTACCACAGCACCGTGTGAAAAGACGGTGCGTACAATGGAGGGTCCGGACCAATGAGTTTTTAGCTTCCCCGCGAAAATGTGAAGCCTCGAGTTGTATAGCAGAACCTTTTCCCCAGGGGCAAAGTTTTTCCAGTTGATGATCTGGTCATGAAAAATTTTCGTCCTACTCTTTGTGATTCGTGCATTCTCATACGCCTCATTCTGTATCTCCTCTAACTCTGAGATCTGCAATCTCTTTAGTTCACCGGCTTTAGTCAGATCGAAATTAAGTTGCTTAATAGCCCATAAGGCTCGGTATTCTAACTCGACAGGCAGATGACAAGCTTTTCCAAATACAGTTCTATATGGAGACATCCCCAGGACTGTCTTAAAAGCAGTTCGGTAAGCCCATAACGCATCGTTTAGCTTGACCAACCATTCTTTTTAGTTTTATCCTACTGTCTTTTCCAAAATGAGCTTGATTTACCGATTGGTTACTTCAACTTGCCCATTTGTTTGGGGATGATACGGGGTGAATAACTTGTGATTGATTGAGTATTTCCGCATCAGAGCTTCAAAAATCCTATTGCAGAAATGTGACCCATTATCACTAATTATAGCTCGGGGTGCCAAAATGAGAGAAGATATTTTCCTTGAGAAATTTGACAACCACTTTGTTGTCATTGGTCTTAGTAGGCACGGCTTTTACCTATTTCGAGACATAATCCACGACAACTAAGATGAACTGGTTTCCAAAGAATTTGGAAATGGTCCCATGAAGTCAATGCCCCAAACATCAAAAATTTCAACTTCAAGAATCGGGTTCAGGGGTATCATGTCTCGTCTCGAAATCTTCCCAGTCTTTTGACAATTCTCACATGCCTTACAAAAATGGAATGAGTTTTTGAACAAAGTGGGCCAGCAAAACCCACTTTGTAAAACTTTCTCTACGGTTTTTCGGGGACCGACCCTCCGCATGCGAGTTCATGGCAGAAACTGAGCACGCTCCTCTGTTCATCTTCTGGTGTACATCGTCGGATAATTTGGTCAGGACAATAACTAAAGAGATACGGTTCTTCCCAGAAGAAGTACCGTACTTGGGCAAAGAAGCGATACTGGTCTTGTTTTGTCCATTCAAAGGGTAATTGTCCAGTGACCATATAGTTGACTATGTCCGCATACTATGATTTCTTGAAAATGGCAAGGATGTGCTCATCTGGGAAGCTCTCATTGATCGGAGCTTGTATTACAGGTGCATTAGGAATTCTTGACAGATGAACAGCCACCACATTTTCTACACCTCTCTTAGCACGGATTTTCAGGTCGAATTCTTGAAGTAGAAGGATCCACCGAATCAGTCGTGCTTTAGCTTCCTTCTTGGCCATAAGGTGCTTTAATGCTGAGTAATTTGTGAAGTCTTAGATCCTAGTAAGTAGGGCCAGAATTTTTCTAATGTGAAGACAACGGCCAAGAATTCCTTCTCGATCGTTGTGTAGTTCTATTGGGCATCATTCAAGGTCCTACTCGAGTAATAAATCACGTACTGCCTATTGACAATGCGCTGTCCTAGAACAGCGCCAATAGCAAAATCAGAGGCATCGCACATGATTTCAAATGATTGAGCCAAATCTGGAGCAGAAATTATAGGTGAAGATACAAGGTCTTGTTTAAGCTTCTCCCATGATTTGAAACATCTATCATTAAAATCAAAGGGCATGTCCTTTGCGAGCAGGTTGGTTAAGGGTCTAGCGATTTTGCTAAAATCCTTAATAAACTATCGGTAGAACTCAGAATGCCCTAAAAGGATCTGGTATCCTTAATGCATTTGGGTGGTGGGAGCTTAGCGATAACTTCTATTTTTACCTTGTCAACTTCGATTCCTCTCCTAGAAATCTCATGGCCTAAGACAATCCCTTGTCTCACCATGAAGTGACATTTTTCCCAGTTCAAAATTAATTCTTTTCCTTGCATCATTGAAGCACGAACTCTAGATGATGAAGACACTGATCGAATGAATCTCCGTAGATGGAGAGTCATCCATGAAAATCTCTAGAAAATGTTCTACGATATCGGAGAAAATACTGAGCATGCACCGTTAGAATGTCGCGAGAGCGTCGCACAATCCAAAGGGCATGCGTCAGTAGACAAAGGTCCTAAATGTGCAAGTGAACTTGGTCTTTTCCTGGTCTTCTGCAGCAATGGGGATCTGATTGTATCCCGAGTATCCATCCAATAGTACTCATGTCCAGCCAAGCGCTCGAGCATTTGGTCGATGAAGGGTAGCCAGAAGTGGCCCTTACGAGTGGCTGCATTCAATTTTCTATAGTCAATACAAATACGAACCTTGGTAGGCAGTCTTATTTGTACCAACTCTTTGTGCTCGTTCTCTACCATCGTAAAACCAACTTTCTTGGGGACAACATGAACTGGGCTAACCCATTGGCTATCAGAGATGAGATAAATGATCCCATTGTCTAACAATTTCACAATTTTTGTTTTCACAGCATCTTGCATGAGTGGGTTAAGCCTATGTTGTGGGTTCCTCCTGGGAATCGCTTCATCGTTTAAATGAAATCTGTGTTATACTATTGCTGGACTTATCCCCTTGATGTCTTTCGTTGTCCATCCAATGACTTCCCTATGTCTCCTCAAAATAGACATCATGTTGTCCTCTTGTTGCCCAGTCAGATGGGATGCTATGATGACTGGAAGGGTTTCTCTTCCGCCTAGGTAGGCGAACTTGATGTGTTCAGGTAAAACTTTTAACTCTAAGGAAGGAGTTAATTCATTGGAAGGGAGATTTAGACTTTCGATCCTGGGATGAGGTACACTTGGGCTTGATGCCCAGTCCACTGCTGAATTTATGATCTGGTCCAGATTGAAATCCTCAGACTCCAAATTAACCTCATTTTCTGTGTCCATTTCTATGCTCTTTTCATGCTCATTGGTCAAACTTTCAATGGAATTGACCTTAAAAGTCCGATCATTCATATCCCTGGGTGCTTTCCCAGATTGAAAACATTGACCTCCTTTGTCATGTCTCCAAAGGTTAATCGTATGGACCCGTTCCTACAGTTTATTATGGCATTCGCTGCAGCAAGGAATGAGCGCCCTAAGATGACTGGAGTTTGAGATTGTGGATTTGACACAGGTTGGGCTTCAGGCACAATGAAGTCAACGGGGTATATGAAATCCTCGACCCGGATAAGGACATCTGTGATTTCCTCCTTGGGCATTTTCATAGATTGATCGGCTAACCGAATAGTGACTCGAGTCGGACTCAGCTCGCCCAACCCAAATTGCTGGTATACTGAGAGAGATAGCAAGTTGATACTTACTTCCAGATCAAGAAGTGCTCAGCTAATTTCTGTTTGTCCTATGGTGCAAGAAATTGTGGGACATCCGGGATCTTTGTATTTCACCGAAATAGGACCAGACAGAATTTCGCTTATGTTGGTTGCCAAGAACACTTTCTTTGGCAAATTTATTTTTCTCTTCTTCGTACACATATCCTTAAGGAATTTAGCATATGTTGGGACTTGTTGTATAGCATCAAGAAGAGGCACGTTCAATTTGACCTGATTAAACATCTCAAGTATCTTTTTCATGTGCATGTTTTTATTATTGTTCCTAAGCCTATTAGAAAAGGGTGTTGCAGGCTTGTGAACTTGATCAGCAGCTGTGTCCTTGTCAGACGTTTGTGGAGCAGATTGAGAGGAGCTAGTAGAGGTGGAGGCAGGAGTGAGATCAATGTGGATAGGATTTTTCTGCTGGTAGACCTGGTTATCCACCTTCTTTCCTGATCTGAGTGTGTGAACAACATTGCACTGGTTGATCTGAGGATCCTGGACTTCATAAACTTGATTGGAATTCTTAGGGCTGACTAGCGACTGATTAGGTAAAGTACCCTTGGGTCTTTCACTTAAAGAGTTTGTTAAATGACTCATCTGCATTTTCAATCTAGCTATGACCTGTGAATGGTTGTTCAATGTATGTCCTTGATTTTTGTAACGCCCCGATCCCTCGGTACGGAGACGTTACTGTGACGTATATACGCAGGTCAGAAATACCCTCACGTATATACGCTAAGCATCAGTATAGGCAAGAATCAGAGTACGGAAGCACGTGGTGCATTATACATTCCAACATATGAGTATAATTACAAAGTTATCACCAGACGTGATAAACATTACAAGAATATTACATCACCAATAGGCGCAAATGCGAGAATACAAAGAGATATATAAGTATGAATAGTACAAAGGAGGCTCAGAGTCATCACAGGAAAACTCTAGAGCTGCGCAGGGGGGCCTGGAAGGATGGGGATCTGGACGGTCTGCCAATGATCCACGCTACCGCTGTGCTTCATAGGTCAGCAACTGGGAGAATCTATAAGCTCCAAGCTCTGAAACCTAGACATGAGAATCCAAGGGAGTCAGAACTCCCAGGCGAGTGGTGATGCAAATGCCAGATGGCGTGCAAAGATAAGCACACGTGTATCGATAAAACTGAATAAGC
The DNA here is from genome assembly GCA_038442645.1 of Agave tequilana. Lineage (NCBI taxonomy): Eukaryota > Viridiplantae > Streptophyta > Magnoliopsida > Asparagales > Asparagaceae > Agave > Agave tequilana. The sequence continues at coordinate 36,541 of JAVJIF010016290.1, forward strand.
ATGCATTGAAAGCCGTGTCGTGAGCACAAGCATGCATAAGCAGGTAGATATACAACAAGTGATATCAAGCAGGAACTACTCATGGTATAATAATATAAGAACAGGAGACTAGTGGAATAGAATACGAGTGATAAAGCAGGGTATGAGCAGCTAATATGATAATAATCATAAAATCGGAAATCCAATGTAAAACCCGATGGAAGCAAATCGGCAAAGCATACAACGGATTCATAGTTGGCATCTTTTATTATTATTATTACTCGTCTTACCCAGATGTCTAGATATGTGAAATAGCGTCCCAGCACACATATATCCACGTCTGAGTAAAGCAAGATTGTTATTGGAACCCAACGGAGACATCAATGATCAATGTTTACAGTGGGTCTCGTGCATACCCGGAACCACGGCCCAGGATATTCCGTTGCTGGTGTAGGAACCTACCATGAGGCATCAGGAGGGTCTTATAGAATGCCCTTTATCAAGATGGTACCAGGAAGGAGGGAGCCAACACTCCCCTCGGTCGCCTGGAGGCCCACAGGTCAGACCGAAAGTTTTAGTTGCATAACATACCTAGTACCACTGTAAACATGAACATGTATTGATAGCCGTAAGTTTCCCCCGACCCGATGTAAGTTGTCTCATTTTATGGTTTATTAGATAATTATCAGATTCTGTGAATGAGCAGGAACAAGCCAGGAATGTCAGGAATACATGTGTCTCAGGAGTACAGTTCGTACTATAGTATATCAAGATCGCGATCAAGTTGTCAGGTCATCATTCCCGTTATCGTGATAATTATGAGAGTCAAGTATACCATGCCGGGTGTCAAGTGATAGGATGACAAGAGAGTGATATTAGACAGGTGATAAGTCATGTCATAACAGGGAGCAATTGTCAAGTAGTAACATATCAGGCGTCAGGTGATAACACATCAATTGTCAGGTGATACAGACAGGCGTTAAATATTAGATGTAAATGACAGGTTTTAAGTAATAGCATGTCAAGTGTTAACATATCAAGTATATACATGGCATGTGATAGAATAATAGCTGAGCACAATCAAACGGAGCTGAGCAAGCTGTAGGTATGGACAGCAAACAGTGTTTAACACTAGAATGCCTGGCGAGGTTACCGGGACGACTCGGCTTAAAGTGCGAGTAGGAAATCTGGCAGCATCTCGCCTAGACGAATCTAGTGATAAAGCGCTGAGTGCTAAGCATGCCTACCAGGGGGAGCTGAAAGACCTGACGGTCTGAACGCACTTCTCTTTTGAGATAGCGGGCGAGAGCCCGGATGCTAAAGTACGCTCGGAGTCTAAGCGCACTCTCTGTAGCTACCACAAAACCCATAAGGGTACAGGCCTGAAACCATTGGGTAGCCATCCTGAGAGTGGGCAGAAACCCAGAGTCGGTACAAGAGTACCTGTGATGTTAGTACCACGCCAGCATGTTATATCGTGATAATAGATAATCTACCGTAGAGTAGTGAATCCTGAAGGCTGAGTATAGAGCCCGAAAGCTGAAGGGCTCGGAGGCCAAGTATGAAGCCCGGAGGCTGAAGGGCCCGAAGGCCAAGTATGAAACCCGAAGACAAACGACCACGAAGGGTCAGCCACGCATGGTATAAGGTACATCACAGGCATGGTATATATACAAGAATTAAACTATCATAATACAAGCAGTCGTCACAGGCATATACATGTCCAATCATTGGTACACGGCCACATACAAATATGGGGACACAGCCCAACATAAAATACATTTAAATACAAAATAAATACACGTCGACCCGACGAAGCGGGGAAAACCAAATAGAGGCGAGGACACTCGCCTAAATCTCCGGAAAAGCCGAAAACTCTGAAATCTCCGAAGCTCGCGCAAGCGCAAAAAATAACATAATAAAAATATATAATATTTAGAGAGAGAAAGGGAAGAGGAGAGAGAAAGAGTTAGAGAGAGCTAGAGAGAAAAACCTAGAGAGAGAAAGAGATTTTCAGAGAGAAATCTTAGAGAGAGAAAGAGGAAGATCTAGAGAGAGAAAGAGATTAGAGAGAGGAGTGAGAAATTTGGAGAGAGGGAGGGGCGGTTAGAGAGAGAGAATTTGAAGAGAAAGAGAGAGTTGCTTAGAGAGAGAGTTGCTTAGAGAGAGAGATGAGAGAGAGGAGAGAGAAAAAGGGGGCTGTTGCCCCCTCTCAACAGCCCACGGCTAGGCCAGGAGGCCTGGCCGTGGCTCTGCCAGGGCTGGCGTCGGCAGCACTCTGGTGGCCGCGCCGGCTACCCTAGAGAGAAGAGAGAAAGAGAGAAAAGGGGAGAGAAAGAAGAGAGAGAGATCCAGGGGGCTGTTGCCCCCTGCTCACGCACAGCGCCCCCCTCTAGGGGGCACGGCCTGGCTGCCAGCCAGGCCACGCCTAGTGGCGGCGCCAGCGTGGCGGCGGCCACCGGCGGGCAGGGGTGGTGCCGGCCACCCCAAAGAGAGAGGGAGAGGAGAGGGAAAAAGGGGAAAAGAAAAAGAGAAAGAAAAAGGAAAAGAAAAGGAAAGAAGAAGAAAAGGAAGAAGAAAAAGAAGAAGAAAAAGAAAAAGAAAGGAAAGGAGAAGAGGGGCTCACCGGAGTTGGAGGGGCTCGCCGGCGGTGGTGGTCGTTGCCGTATCTTGAGGAAGGAAGAGAGAGAGGTGGGAGAAATTGAAGGGTGAAGAAGAAAGAGGAGGAGATAGAGAGAGAGAGAGGAGAGACAATTGAGGGAGAGATTAGAAGTTGAAGGGGAGAGAGAGAATTTATGGGAAGAAGGAGGAGGAGGTGGTCGTTGGCGCCAGGGGAAGGAGAAGAAAGAAGGGAAGAAAGAGAAAAAGAAAGAAAAATGGAAAGGAAAAGGAAAAGAAAAAGAAAAAGGGAAGATATTTTGGAGGGTTGTGTGGTGGAGGAATTTTTGGGGTAAAAGAAAAAAGGAAAACAGAGGAAAAGAGAGTGGATGGGGAAAATGGAAAGAAAGAAAAGAAAAATATCTAGATGATATTTCGGATCTGGGAAAATCCGAAAAATACCGAAAATGCTGGAAAATTTGACTGATCCGGAAAGGTCTCGAAAATTTTTTAAAAATAGTAAATGTTATTTTAAGATATATGGTGAAATCAGTTTTCAGAAATAAGATCTAGTTTTCAAATTAAAAATTCTGAAGTCAACCGGCGATACCGGTCTATACCGGGTCGGCCGGATTTTGATAAATTTTGAAAATTCCCAGAAAATGCCTAAAAGAATAAAATATAATTATAAGAAGCAATGAAAAAACAGAATCTAGAAATTCAATTCTGATTGCAAATTAAAAATCCTGGAATCAGCCAGCGATATCGGCCGACACCAAATCCGGTGGAATTTCAATAAATTCAGAAAATTCTCAGAAAAAGTATTTAGATAGAAAATATGATTTAAGAAAAAATGTGAAAAGCCATTTCTAGAAATTCAACTCCGATTGTAAATTAAAAATTCGAGAATCGGTCAGCGATACTGGTCGACACCGGTTTTGAAGATTTTCAATTTAATTCAGAAAAATTTCAGAAAATCATAGAAAATATAAAATATTAGAAAATGATGTTTGAAATTGAAATTGATCAAATTTAAATAACAGAAAGACCAAATTGAGTAATACCCTAAGATCGGGTCCCCGGTTCAGACTAGGGCTGACTCCGAGTTCACGAGTCCGGTTCCAAAGCAAAACGATCATATAAATAATTCATAATACAATAAATATAGGAAGTAAATCAAAAATACGATCAAAAATCTAAATACGCAACTAAGTACGTATTCTGGGAGCGGGGTGTTACAATTTTGCATGAAGGCGACTTGAGACTTCATGAATGCCTCCATATTCTCCTCTAATTTACTGAATTTTTTTTCATTGGTGAATTTTGGAAGGAGAAAGATGGAGCCTGACTGGGAAAATTTGCTTGATGATTGGGATGGTGAAGATTGTTGGAGAAATTGGGCCTGGGAGAATTGTTCGGGGCCCAAGAGAAATTTGGGTGATTTCTCCAACCGGGATTGTAAGGTAGCGAGTAAAGATTGTGTTGCGGCCTTGAGTAAGCCATATTCATGTGTTCCGACGGTACTTGATGAGTCTGAAAAATAGAACACTCTTCGAAAACATGGTTTGGTGCCTGACAATATGAACAACCCGGATTGTTAATTGGTGGAGGGTTGATTTGGTTGACGTTGGCTGGCTCTTTTGTTTCTAAAGCCTCTATTCTCCTCATTAGAGTTACGATCTTAACTTCAGCAGCTGTGGATGATTCTAAAGATAGGAGCCCTCCTTTTGAAGTTATAGACTGTGAATTCCTTGATTTCTCAGTGGTTGGCTCCCATTTAGGGTTTTCTCAGGTAGATCTTCAAACAAACCCCAACCCTGGTTTCCATCCTTTTATAAGAACCCCCCTGACACATGATTTCTAATAATATTTTTCTTTGATAATCTAAACCATCATAGAGAATTTGGCACTGACGCCATTTCTCTGCACCGTGATGAGGGCACTGAGCTAAGAGATCTTTGAGTCGCTCAAAGTATCTCTAGAATGGTTCGCTCTGTTCTTTCCTAAATTGCATGATATTCTTTCTGATGAGGGCAGTCTTGTGAATTGGGTAAAATTTCTTCAAGAAGGCCTTGACAAAATTATCCCACGCTGTGACTGAGTCCACAACCAAACTATACAATCATTTCTTAGCTAGGTCATTTAGGGAGAAGGGAATGAAATGTAACCTAACGGCATCATCTCCTAGCTAGGGAATGGGCATCATGAGACATACTTCTTCAAATTTCCTAGCAAAGAAGTATGCATCCTCTAATTCTAAACCGTGAAATTTTGAAAGAGTATTGACGAATTGGGGTTTCAAATCAAGTTATTACCATTCACTTCAGGAAGTTTTATACAAGATGGTAATGAAGTTCTGATTTGGTAAAACCTGTCATGTAGCGATGCCATCACTAGTTCTGGATGCAGTCGCAGAGAAGTGTTTCTTATTAATCTGAAAGTTACAGGATCTCTCACCCACTCTTGCATACAGAATACCACAAATAACGTATAAACAACAAAATAATCGAAAAGATAAAAAACAAACAAAGAAAGAGAAACAACCACCAAGCCTTAGTCTAGGTGCCTGGACCTAGACGACTCCTAACTGGTTGATTCTCTAGGGGAGGTTGTTGCAGGAATTAGACCACAAGCTAATCGGTCAGGAAAGAGCAAAACTCGGTGGGAGGTATTCGGACGTAAGCCTCAAGCCTTAATTACGCCAAACCACGGAGCTTTCGAGGCTTAACCTCTCAATCCTCTTTCCTTAGACACCGATTTTGCAGGAGTATAGTTCTTACAATTTTCATCCTCGATTAATCTCTTAGTGAGTCTGAGATGTCCCTAGGGCCAACGTCTATCAACTTTTAGTTAAGGCTTGGTTGTGTGAGTGCATTTGGAGATGATTTTTGGGCTAAGAAAGGGTGATGAAATCCCCACATTATCTTGTTTATTTGGGTTTTACCCTTAATGTCAATTGTGTAAGTGTACAATGTATTCACACAAGATAACACTCAAAGCGATAAATCACTCTAAAATGTTAGTCCTATTCTATATGAAATGCACACGTACCTTTCTCCAGCACTCTTCTACAGAAATTGAAATTAATTGAAATAGACATGTGCCTTAAATGCAAGAGTCTAATCCGATTTTTAATTTAGCAACAAATAGATTTCTATTGAATTATTACAAGTGTAAAGGTGAAGCATACAAGTGAACTAAAAATTTTAGGAAGCAATTTTTTTAGCGATTTTCGGCGCTGAGGAGCTTTTGTTAGTACTTCAATCAAAAAATTTTGCTTTTACACGATTTTCCCGAGGGCAAATGAATTATTCGTGTAATGTCTTTGGCCACCAATCTTACTTCCCGTTATAGTTAGCTCCTTGGAAACTTTTCCTACACACAAAAACAAAGAAGAATGTTTAGTGTTTGAATAATAAAGTCATTCCCTCCCCGGCAACAGCGCCAAAATTTAATCGGCAAAAAGCATGCACAAAATAAGTAAATGAGTGATGGTCGATATTACTGCTTTTGCGATTCTTCCGTAATAGCAAAGTGGCTAAACGGGTCATATCCACAAGGAGGGAGAGCGATGAAAGGTTTGATGCGGCTTCTTTGTTCAAAGTAAAGAAAAAGTTTCTTGTTTCAAATAAAGAATTGAAAAGAAAATGAGTGTTGTTTTAAGAATTGTTTGGATTGGTTTGATGGTTGTAAATGTGAATTTTCTTAATGGTAAAAATGCATGGCTAACATTCTACTAAGTGCTCCCACTAATCTCTAATTTCTTGAAGATGTAGCCTCACATGGATCATAAGCAAGCATAACCTTTATGCATAAGAGCTATTCACGTTGGAGATCAAATGAAAGTTCTTCCTTTAACTTAGCTTTACACGGCAAAACTTGAACATTCCCTAGTCAAGATCCAATTGAAGGCGAGAATAAGGGAAGAAACAAGTGCACTAATGGTATCGGCAAAGATTAATAGCAATATCTCTAACTTACGAAAACAAGTAAGGTTTACAATGTATAAATAATCAAAATGGTTAAGCATGAAATATAAGAATGGTAATCCTTGTGAGTAAGTTAGAGTTAGAACCCTCGTCTTAAGATATCATAACTCTTATTTGCACAAGGCTTTGTTTGACACTATTAACTCATTTGGGTTATCAATCAAGTTGTTATTATTAGTGGGCTATTAGTCAGTTAGCCATGCAATGGAAAAGTTAGCTAGACATGAGTAAGAAAAATAACAAGAGAGAAGAAGTAAAGAAAAGAAGTTTTATACTAAGACAAGAAAGTAAAAGAAAGTAAAAACACCAAGTGATGGAAAGAAGAAGGAAAAGTATTACTTGTATAAGATTGTCACCTTCAAATACAACTTGTACACACACACTCTCTCTCTCTCTCTCTCTCTCTCTCTTTCACTCTAATGGCTAAACTAAGTTAGAAGAAGAAGAAAACACAAACAAACTATAACTCCTAAAAACAAACTAACATCAAAATCATAAACTCTGAATATCTCCTAATGCAGAACACCAAGGGGTATTTATAGGCACCAAGAGAAAGGAGGCCAGGGGGACAAACCCTGGCCCAAAGTACTGGCGCAGCCGCGCCAGTACTATCGCAGAAATGCGGCAAAAGCTGCATTTTCATGTCTGTACTAGAGCGACGCGCACAACGCCTCCTGCTGTGTACCTTCTGGATTCTGGATTTGAACACCCAGGTCTGATAGAATCACCTTTCAAGGTCAATGGTTATCATTGTAGGCTTTTAATTACCAATTAAATAGTGATTTTGGGTCTTCTTCTTCATTGCACACCGTGGACTAGGAACACATAAGAAAACCATTATTAGCAAAATTTTAGATAAAATAAATGTGAAGCTGTAGTATAAAATATGCAATATTAGAGACTAATCAGATATAGTTTCCACTAATCGCTTGCAAAAACTCCAAGTTTCCATAGGGCACGCCATTTGTTCCCATTTTTCTCTATTTATACACTTCAATTGTCCATCCCTTATCCAACATGGGACTAAATACTTTAACTACCTTTAGTCCCCTTTAGCTTTTAAATTAGGCAAACTTTAGACTTGAATATCTCATTCATTCTAAAACGGAATTGAACATGTAAATATACCAAGTTCATCCCTAATGGAAGGAGAACACACTCTAACCATTATCTGGTTGGTTCTATCAACGGATCTCATTTTAATTCAGCTCAAAGATTCGCAGTTTAATTCTTCGTTTTCCCGACACAACTGACTAAAGAATCTCCAGCGGATTAAACAGATCTCCAACTAATTAACTGGATCTAAATTATGACCAAGTAATACACATTTTTATTGTACAGAGTTAAACTGCTCTCCGTGTGAGTCTATAAATTTCATCATCTATAGAGTGCAATAGACATCAAATTATCGAGACAACTCTCTGCCTCTCTCTCACTCTCATATTTCTTTTATTTTAAAACTCTTGATACTTAGTGGTTCCCTGTAAGTTTTACAAGAATTCACAAAGTCTTCTTGAAGTCCGTGCCAACGAGAAGGAGGTCGCCTGACCGAAGGTCGTTGTATCTCTAAAATCATTGCTATGAAACCCTGCACGAGAGGGAGGTAATTTGATTCTTGGGACAGTGCCTAACATGTCTCTATCATCAGGCTAAACTCTTTTTTCTTTCCTTTTTTATTTCTTCTGAGATTTACTTTGATTATTATTGACTGAAAACTTTAAAATTAAAAGTAGCTCTAGATATTGTTCTATTTTCTCAACATTTCAAGAATCAAATTAGTTTGAATTAATCATGCTTTATAATCAAATCAATATCATGATGTGTGATCTGTTTTAGCTACTTTTGTTATTTGTATTTCTAAAGAAAATCATGTAGTTAAAGAATTTAATCATAAGCATTATGATAATCTTATTAACTATATCTGCATGCTTCAATCTCTATAATGCAATTGAAAAATATCATCATGTCTATGTTATCAATTTTCTATAAATCAACTGTTCATGCTATCAATCTCATATTGTTAATCTTGATCCATCACATGAGCATGTCAATCATGCTTATTTTTTGGATGAAATTTGGATTGTATACTTGTAGTTTTATAATAACAAAAACATCTATGCATCATCAGATAATGGCTTTAAGTGAGATTCTCCTGGCAAAGTCAGAAAAATTTGACGGCAACAATTTTCGTCATTGGCAGAACTAAATGAGATTCTGATTAACAACATTAAACCTAATAACAGCCATTGAAAGTGACAACCCATTTTTCTCTTGAACAACCACTAAGCAGAGCTCAAGTACAGATTCTATTCTCACTCTTAAAACTCCTTAAGAGATTGAATATTACAGCCTGCATAGAATTCTAGTAGCACTATCAGATAAACTGTATGACATCTATTACACCATCACAAATCTTAAAACTCTTTGGGATACTCTAGAGAAGAAATATGGCCTAGATGACACTGGTATAAATGATTTAAAGCATCTGATTTAACAAATTCAAAATGATAGATTCTAAACCAATGAATGAACAAATTCATGAATTTGAGAACCTACTGTAATAACTAATATCAGTGGTTCCACTCTGGATGAAATATTTCAGATTGCTTGCCTCATAGACAAACTATTTAATACATGGTCAGAATTTGCAAAGACACTTAGCTATGCCCAAGGAGATCTTACCCTTGTCCAAGTGTTGAAATCAATTAGAATTAAGGAAATATAGGCTAAAGAGAAAAAGCCAATTCTAAATCAAAGCGTAAAGTAAACAATGTAGAATCTAAAATTCACCATGATTCCAAACCCATACATAAGAAGTGCCCTTTCAACCAAAACAATAATAAGAATTTCAAGAGGAAACCCTTTCACCACAACAAGAACCCCTTCAATTTTCAAAAGAAGGAAGTATATGAATGCGTGCCTGTTTTATTTGTGGCCAAACCAACTTTCTTGTCAAAGATTGCTTCGGCAAGAAGACTGATTTTGGCTTAATGGTACAGTAACTCTTTATTTTGATGATTTTTAAACTCATGTAGTTGTGTGAAACTAATTATTTTCAAGTGTTTGTAGTACACATGCTTTTAAGAGTGGGATGTTAAGCTTCAAAAGGAGATTCAAGTTTTAGACTCTAGGTAAAGAAGACAAATTTGTAGAAGTCCACTTGAAGACTTTGAAAGATGAATCTACCTTGTATGTAGTTTGTAAAGTATTTAGTTTGTTAAAGTTTTTTGTAGAGAATTGATTGTTTAAGAGAACACACACAAAAAATGTTTTTCAAACAGTTTCATGATTTTTAGTTTATGGATTTGTGTTTGAAAATTCAGGTTTAAAATATATTCAAATAATTTTCATATAGTATTTTCAAAATGTTTTGAACATACATATCTTACTTAAAATATAAAATAAAGTTTTCTATTTTATAAAATATATTTTAACTGTCCATGTACCAGAGAGTCGACAATCTTGAGCTGTTGTCGACTGTTGATACATGTGCACAGGCTGAGGTACCTGGACCTATACGACTCCTAACTGGTCGATTCTCCGGGGAGGCTGTTTCAGGAATTAGACCACTAGCTAATCAGTTAGGAAAGGGCAAAATTCGGTGGGCGGTATCTGGGCATGAACCTCAGGCCTTAATTACGCCAAACCACGGAGCTTTCGAGGCTTAACCTCTCAATTATCTTTCCTTAGACACAGATTTTGCAGGAGTATAGTTCTTGCAATTTTCACCCTCGGTTAATCTCTTAGTGAGTTCGAGATGTCCTTAGGATCAACGTCTATCAACTTTTAGTTAAGGCTTGGGTTGTGTGAGTGCACTTGGAGATGGTTTTTGAGCTAAAAAAGGGTGATGAAATCCCCACCTTATCTTGTTTATTTGAGTTTTGCCCTTAATGTCAATTGTGCAAGTGTACAATGTATTCACAATAAGAGAACACTCAAAGTGATAAATTACTCTAAAATGTTAGTCCTATTTTATATGAAATGCACACGTACCTTTCTCCAGCACTCTTCTACAGAAATTGAAATGAATTGAAATAGACATGTGCTCTAGATGCAAGAGTCCAATCCGATTTTCAATTTAGTAACAAATAGATTTCTGTTGAATTATTACAAGTGTAAAGGTGAAGCATACAAGTGAACTAAAAATTTTAGGAAGCAATTTTTTTAGCAATTTTCAGCAACCCTGCAGAAGAGCTTTTGTTAGTACTTCAATCGAAAAAATTCGCTTTTACACGATTTTTTTCGAGGGCAAATGGATTCTTCGTGTAATGTCTTTGGCCACCAATCTTGCTTCTCGTTATAGTTAGCTCCTTGGTAACTTTTCCTACACATAAAAACAAAGAAGAATCTTTAGTGTTTGAACAATAAAGTCGTTCCCTCCCCGGTAACGGCGCCAAAATTTAATCGGCAAAAAGCATGCACAAAATAAGTAAATGAGTAATGGTCGATATTACTGTTTTTGCGATTCTTCCGTAATAGCAAAGTGGCTATACGAGTCATATCCACAAGGTGGGAGAGCGATGAAAGGTTTGATGCGGCTTCTTTGTTCAAAGTAAAGAAAAAGTTTCTTGTTTCAAATAAAGAATTGAAAAGAAAACGAGTGTTGTTTTAAGAATTGTTTAGATTGGTTTGATGGTTGTAAATGTGAATTTTCTTAATGGTAAAATGCATGGCTAACTTTCTACTTAGTGCTCCCACTAATCTCTAATTTCTTGAAGATGTAACCTCACAATGGATCATAGGCAAGCATAACCTTTATGCATAAGAACTATTCGCGTTGGAGATCGAATGAAAGTTCTTCCTTTAACTTAGCTTTACACAATAAAACTTGAACATTCCCTAATCAAGATCCAATTGAAGACGAGAATAAGGGAAGAAACAAGTGCACTAATGGTATCAGCAAAGATTAATAGGAATATTTCTAACTTACGAAAACAAGTAAGGTTTACAATGTATAAGTCATCAAAAACGGTTAAGCATGAAATATAAGAATGGTAATACTTGTGAGTAAGTTAGAGTTAGAACCCTCGTCTTAAAATATCATAACTCTTATTTGCACAAGGCTTTGTTAGACACTATTGACTCATTTGAGTTATCAATCAAGTTGTTAGAGATTAGTGGGTTATTAGTTAGTTAGCCATGCAATGAAAAAGTTAGCTAGACATGAGTAAGAAAAACAACAAGAGAGAAGAAGTAAAGAAAGAAAGTTTTACACTAAGACAAGAATGTAAAAGTAAGTAAAAACACCAAGTGATGAAAGAAGAAGGAGAAGTATTACTTGTATAAGATTGTCACCTTCAAATACAACTTGTACACACACACTCTCTCTCTCTCTCTCTTTCACTCTAATGGCTAAACTAAGTTAGAAGAAGAAGAAAACACAAATAAACTATAACCCCTAAAAACAAACTAACATCAGAATCCTAAACTCTAGATATCTCCTAATGCAAAACACCAAGGGGTATTTTTAGGCACCAGGAGAAAGGGGGCCAGGAGGACAAACCCTGACCCGAGTACTGGCGCAGCCGCTCCAGTACTGCCGCAGAAAAGCGGCAAAAGCCGCATTTTCGTGGCTGTACTAGAGCGACGTGCGCAACACCGCCTGCTGTGCACTATTGCTTCGTCTCCTATCGGTTGTACCTTCTGGATTCTGAATTTGAGCACCCAGGTCTGATAGAATCACCCTTCAAAGTCAATGGCTATCTTTGTAGGCTTTTAATTACCAATTAAATGGTGATTTAGGTCTTCTTCTTCATTGCATACCATGGACCTAGAAACACATAAGAAAACCATTATTAGCAATATTTTAGATTAAATAAGACGAAGTAGTATGAAATATGCAAATTAGAGACTAATCAGGCATGGTTTACCCCAATCGCGCAAGAAAACTCCGAGTTCCCAGAGGGCAAGCCCTTTGTTCCCATTTTTCTCTATTTATACACTTCAATTGTCCATCCCTTATCAAATGTGGGACTGAATGCTTTTAACTACATTTAGTCCCCTTTAGCTTTTAAATTAGGCAAATTTTAGACTTGAATATCTCATTCATTCTAAAACGGAATTGAACATGTAAATATACCGGGTTCATCCCTAATGGAAGGAAAACACACTCTAACCATTATCAGGTTGATTCTATCAACGGATCTCGTCTTAATTCAGCTCAAAGATTCGCTGTTTAATTCTTCGTTTTCCCAACACAACTGCTAAAGAATCTCCAGCGGATTAAACTGAGCTCCAACTAATTAACTGGATCTAAATTATGATTAAGTAATACACATTTTTATTGTACAGAGTCAAACTGCTCTCCCTGTGAGTCTATAAATTTCATCTTCTATAGAGTGCAATAGACATCAAATTATCGAGATAACTCTCTGCCTCTCTCTCACTCTCATATTTCTTTTATTTTAAAAGTTTTGATACTTACTAGTTCCCTGAAAGTTTTAGAAGAATTCACAAAGTCTTCTTGAAGTCCGTGCCAACGAGAAGGAGGTCGCCTGACCGAAGGTCGTTGTATCTCTGGAATCATTGCTGTGAAACCCTGCACGAGAGGGAGGTAATTTGATTCTTGGGACAGTACCTAACACGTCTCTATCATTAGGCTAAACTCTTTTTCTTTCCTTTTTTTATTTGTTCTGAGATTTACTTTGATTATTATTGACTGAAAACTTTAAAATTAAAAGTAGCTACAGATCTATTTATTGTTCTATTTTCTCAACATTTCAAGAATCAAATTAGTTTGAATTATTCATGCTTTATAATCAAATCAATATCATGATGTGTGATCTGCTTTAGCTACTTTTGTTATTTGTATTTCTAAAGAAAATCATGTAGTTAAAGAATTTAATCATAAGCATTATTATAATCTTATTAACTAGATCTGCATGCTTCAATCTCTATAATGCTATTGAAAAATATCATCTTGTCTATGTTATCAATTTTCTATAAATCAATTGTTCATGCTATCAATCTCATATTGTCAAACTTGATTCATCACATGAGCATGTCAATCATGCTTATTTTTTGGATGAAATTTGGATTGTATATTTGTATTTTATAATAACAAAAACATGCGTCATCAGATAATGGCTTTAAGTGAGATTCTCCTGGCAAAGTCAGAAAAATTTGACGGCAACAATTTTCGTCATTGGCAGAACCAAACGAGATTCTGGTTAACAACATTAAACCTAATAACAGCCATTGAAAGTGACAACCCATTTTTCTCTAGACCAATCACTAAGCAGAGCTCAAGTACAGATTCTATTCTCACTCTTAAAGCTCCTTAAGAGATTAAATATTACTGCCTGCATAGAATTCTAGTAGCACTATCAGATAAACTGTATGACATCTATTACACCATCACAAATCTAAAAACTCTTTGGGATACTCTAGAGAAGAAATATGGCCTAGATGACATTGGTATAAATGATTTAAAGCATCCGATTTAACAAATTCAAAATGATAGATTCTAAACCAATGAATGAACAAATTCATGAATTTGAGAACCTACTGCAATAACTAATAATCAGTGGGTCCACTCTGGATGAAATATTTCAGATTGCTTGCCTCATGGACAACTATTTAATACATGGTCAGAATTTGCAAAGACACTTAGCTAAGCCCAAGGAGATCTTACTCTTGTCCAAGTGTTGAAATCCATTAGAATTTAGAAAAATATAGGCTGAGAGAAAAAGTCAATTCTGAATCAAGCTTAAAGTAAACAATGTAGAATCTTAAATTCACCATGATTCCAAACCCATACATAAGAAGTGCCCTTTCAACCAAAACAATAATAAGAATTTCAAGAGGAAACCCTTTCACCACAACAAGAACCCCTTCAATTTTCAAAAGAAGGAAGTATCTGAATGCGTGCCTGTTTTATTTGTGGCCAAACCAACTTTCTTGTCAAAGATTGCTTCGGCAAGAAGACTGATTTTGGCTTAATGGTACAGTAACTCTTTATTTTGATGATTTTTAAACTCATGTAGTTGTGTGGAACTAATTATTTTCAAGTGTTTGTAGTACACATGCTTTTAAGAGTGGGATGTTAAGCTTCAAAAGGAGATTCAAGTTTTAGACTCTAGGTAAAGAAGACAAATTTGTAGAAGTCCACTTGAAGACTTTGAAGGATGAATCTACCTTGTATGTAGTTTATAAAGTATTTAGTTTGTTAAAGTTTTTTGTAGAGAATTGATTGTTTAAGACAACACACACAAAAAATGTTTTTCAAAACAGTTTCATGATTTTTAGTTTATGGATTTGTGTTTGAAAATTCAGGTTTAAAATATATTCAAATAATTTTCATATAGTATTTTCAAAATGTTTTGAACATACATATTTTACTTAAAATATAAAATAAAGTTTTCTATTTTATAAATATATTTTAACTGTCCATGTACCAGGACAGTCGACAATCTTGAGTTGTTGTCGACTGTTGATACATGTGCACAGGCTGAGAACAGCTCAGTTGTCGACATCCTCATATAGCTATCGATAGGGCAGTCTAACAGAGATTGGCTCTGAGCTTAATCTGTCGATAGTCGAGTATAGCTGTCGACAACTGGTTAACAAAGACGGAGGATGTCTCAATCTGTCGACAACTAGCCTCTGCTGTCGACACAAAATGAAAAATCTGACCGTTGAAGCCATGCCTATCGACATGCGTAGATATCTGTCAACAGCTAGTAAACCTGCTGATGTGTCTCCCAACGGCTAGTTTTCTATTCAAACATGTCCAGATTCATTTCAAACATGTATTTTGTATTTTTAACATGTTTTTTATGTTTGAATTTGCTGAGTAAAAGTCTCTATACTTCTCTATAAATAGGAGAGATTAGATTGCATTTTATATCGAGAATTTCACGAGAAACTCACTCAAGTTTAAGTTTCTCAAGTGTTCAATCTTATTCTTCTCTGTTTTCTCATACTTTTTCCTGTGCCATCATATTCCCTATTCTGAGCTATAGGAAAACTGTAAAAAAAGAATATTTGTGATCATGTGTGGATCACCAAGTGTTATTACTTCTTGTTTATTGAGAGCTCCTCTTTGAAAGAGGGTAGTGAGGTGGAGTTACGGCTCTGAATCTTGCAGGATCATGTTAGCGTTGTAATCAAAGTTGATTATAGTGAAATTCTTAGTTGCAATGAGGGCGGAAACGTAAAGCAAGTGGCTTGAACCTTGATAATAATCTCTTATGTTTTCGATTGGCTATCTCATTTGATCTTTTTAACTCTCTCCTTATTTACTATAATATTATACTTGTTTTCTTATTATTCTTGCAATATTATTTGTTTGAACTCTCTATATATCAAGAAAGCAATTACACGCCTAGACTCTTATTTTAAAAAGAATCACGAGGAGAAGTTCAAAGCCCTTCATTGGTTATGCGGTTTAATTTCTTGATAATTAAGATTAGATAAGTATTGGTTGTTTATAATTGTTTTTAATTTTCGCTTTACTTTAGTATATCACCTATTCATTTCCTCTAAGTGATTTCAATCGGTATTAGTGTTTGGACTCTTGTTTATAGGTTTCACCACCTAAGAGTGACCATATTTCACTCATTACTTTATTTATTACACACACATGGCCAATAACGTCAAGACCTCATCCAAGTTTGAGGGACTTAACTTTTCTATTTGAAAAGTTAAGAGGACTATTTTTCTACAATCATTAGGAAGTCGTGTGGCCAAGGTTATTACTAAACCCCTTATTATTCTTGATGGTGATGAGGACACATGGTCTCGCCTTAAAGAAATTTGAGGCAAACGCTAAGGCTCATTATGCCCTTATTGCAACTCTCAATGATGACGATATTTCTAGGGTTATTAATTGCAAATTCGCCTGTGAGATTTGAAGTAATCTTTTAGCTACTAATGAGGGAACCTCTCAAATAAAGAGGGCTAAGATTGATTTATTGTGTTCTCAATATGAGAACTTTAGTATGAATGAAAATGAAATCATTGATGATATGATTACTCGCTTTACAAAGATTTCTAATGGTCTTTCTTCTTTATGTGACTCCATAGACAATGATCAAAAGGTGAGAAGGGTGATTCAAGCTCTTCCTCAATTTGGAAAATCAAGTCTATAACCTTAAAGGAGTTGAATGACAAGAAAGAGATGAACTTCATTGGGCTTATAGGAAACTTAAAGACCCATGAGATGGAATGGTAAGTTAGAGAAGACAAAGCTTCACAAAAGAAGAAAATTATCGCTTTGAAAACCATTCTGACTATCTCCAACAAGGATGAAGAGTTTGAGCGAGATAACAATGAAGATTTGTCCTTACTTGTGAAGAACATTCAGAGGATGTTCCACAAAAGCGGACATTTCAACAACCATAGAGGAATATGGCAAGGTAAGGAAGAAAGAAGAGAAAATGAGATTGGCCCATGCTACAATTGTAAAAAACCGGACCACCTCATTGCAGATTGCCCCGACATAAAGAGTAAGGCTTTCACATCAAAGAAGTTATACAAGAAGAAAGCAATCAAGACCACTTGGGATTCAGAAAGTGAATTCGATGGAGAGTCGACACGATGAATGTATGTTTCATGGCTCAAGACAGCAACACCCACAAGGTAATTTCGAAACCCTCTTTAGATGATTCCAATTTATCCATTGATGATCTTGGTGGTGCTTTTGAATAACTTTCTCATAACTATGATTTACTTAAATTGAAGAATTTAAAAACGAAGAAAGAAAATGAAGTTTGCAAAACAAATTAAGTATTGTTTTGAAAGAAAAAAGATTTATTCATTTCTCTTGAAAAAGTCAAAAAGGATTTTTTATTCTTATAAAATTTCTTGCAAAGTCAAAATATCAACTTTTGACAAAAATGAGATTTCTACTATGAAAGTGAAGATTAATGCTTTAAGCAATACTTTAAAGAAGTGTGAGTCTGATAAAACCATATTAGAATCCATGTTTTCAAAGAGAAAAATCCAAGGAACAACCATCACATGTTTCACACACACATCATGTTTCACACATGCATCATGCATACACACAACATGCTCATCATGCTCATAACACACATCATGCTTTCATGTATGCCAAGGTGTACACATGTACATATTGTGACCGAAAAGGTCACTTGGCCAAATTTTGTTATGATAGATTGAATATTGCAAATGATCGTGTCTGAGTTCATAAGACTAACATCATAGGACCCAAAAAGATTTGGGTGCTAAAATCAAACCCAACTTTGAATGATGTAGGTACACGTCAAACTCTCAAGACGTAAGGAATGGTGGTATCTTGATAGTGGTTGCTCGCGGCACACGACTTGAAATATTAACAACTTTGCAACCCTATTGATGTCCAGTGAAGGTGGCACTATCACCTTCGGAGATGATTCGAAAAGAAAAGATTATTGATATAGGTAACATCAAAGTTGATATGTCGCCTTTAATTGAAAATGTTGTTGTAGTTGATGGACTTAAGCATAATTTATTGAGTATCAGCCAATTGTACGATAAAAGTTTAGAGCTGATTTTTGATAATTTTTATTGTGATATTATTGATAAAAGAATGATTCTCGTGTGTTTTTTGATTTTTGTGAAAATAATGTTTATATTATCAATATGTTGAATTTGAATTGTAGTATTACTTGTCTGTCCGTCATAAATGAGGATTCATAGTTGTGGCATAGAAGGTTAGGTCATGTATCATTTGACCATCTATTCCGTGTTGATTCTAAAGAAGTTATGAAATGTATTTCAAAATTGAAATTTGAAAAAGACCGTTTTTGTCATGCGTATCAACTTGGGAAAAAAGCTAAGTCTTCTTTCAAATCAATTAGGGATATTATGACATCTCATCTATTAGAATTAATAATTATGGATTTGATGGTCAGATTAGAATCAAAATTTTAAGTGAAAACTGCTTTGTATATGTTCTTGTTGATGATTTTTTGAAATTTACATGAGTTTTTTTTGTTACAACACAAAGATAAAGTTTTCGTTTTTCAATGTTTCTCCAAAATGTATATTGAAAAAGAAAAAGATTTTTCAATTTTGCGTATTCCACTCATTTATTACTTACTGTGAAAAATGGAATTAAATATAAGCTTTCATATCCTAGAACTCTACAATAAAATGGAGTCGTCGAAAGAAAGAATAGAACTCTCCAAAAGATGGCTAAGACTATGATCAATGAATATGGACTCCCTCAATATCTATAGGCTGAGGTCGTATACACATCATGTTACATTATAAATAGAATACATTTTCGTAAAAAAATTTGAACAAAACCCCTTTTGAGATTTATCATTTGAGAAAACCAAATGTTTCATATTTTAGACTTTCAGCTGCAAATATTTTATTTTGAATACTAAGAATAATCTAGGAAAGGTTGATGCTAAATTGTATTAAGCAATTTTTTTAAGTTATTCTAACACTAGCAAAGTTTATAGAGTTTTCAATAGATTAACTTTGACTTTTACAGAATTCATGCATGTCAAGTTTAAGGAATCTAAACTCTTTTGTGAAGAATGTTGTAGATTGCCAAATTGATTCCTTAGATGAGGATATAAAAAAGATGTCTATGAATGACGCATTAGCTCAAGAAGAAAAGCAAAGAGAAGAACCAAGTGGTGAGGGACAAGAAGTACAAGAAGAAACTCAACCTACTCAACAACCTTTGAAGGATTGAAGATACGCTTCAAGTCATCCCAAGGAACGCATCATAGGTGATGTATCACAGGGAGTAACTACTAAATTCAATCTCATAATATTTGTGGACACTACGCATTTATTACTCATATTGAACCCAAGAATATTCATGAGGCTGAAGTTAACTCATATTGGTTACTTGCCATGCAAAAGGAGCTCAATCAATTTGAGCGTAACCAAGTTTTGAAGCTTGTTCCTAAGACTCGTGATAGATCAACCATTGGTACTAAATGTGTCTTTAAAAATAAGTTGGATGAGTCGAGTAATATAGTTAGAAATAAGGCTAGGTTAGTGGCCCAAGGTTACAATCAAGTCGAAAGAATCGATTTTAAGGGAACATTTGCACCTGTTGCACGGCTCAAAGCTATTCATATGACTCTTGCGTTTGCGCTTTTAAAGATTTTAAATTATTTCAAATAGATGTGTAAAGTCCTTTTCTTAATGGTTATATAGATAAGGAGGTGTATGTTGAACAACTCCCTGGATTTATTGATCCTACGCATTCTGATCAGGTTTTTAAATTAGAAAAAGCCTTTTATGGTTTGAAACAAACGCCAAGAGCTTGGTATGAGAGACTTAGCAATTTTCTTTTAAACAAGAGTTTTGTTAAGGGCAAAGTAGATACTACTTTGTTTACAAAGCATGTTGATAAAGATATTTTGATTATTCAAATTTATGTTGATGATATAATTTTTGATTTTATTAATAAAATATTATACAAAGATTTTGAATCATGTATGAAGGATGAGTTTCGGACTCCAAATCAAGCAAAGAAGCAATGTGATCTTCTTGAATGAAGAAAAATACACTAAGGAGTTGATCAAGAAGTTCGGGTTAAAAAATGTAAAGGCTAGCCAAACTCCTATGACAACAACAACCAAGCTTGATAAGGACGAACACGGTAAAGTGTTGACATTAAACTATATCGTAATATGATTGATAGTTTATTTATTTGACAACAAGTAGGCCGGACATCATATTTAGTGTATGTGTTCGTGTTAGACTTCAATCATCTCCGAAAGAATCGCATCTAAGTGCGATAAAAAAGATTATTAAATATCTTAAGGGTACTATCGGGATGGGCTTATGGTATCTAATGACCAGACAAATCAACATGATGAGTTATTTGAATGCTGACTATGTCGGTTGTAGAGTCGATAGAAAGAGTACTAGTAGAACTTATAAATTTTTAGAAAATTATCTTATTTCATGATCTTCAAAGAAGCAAAATTCTGTAGACATCTCAACTATCGAGACAGAATATATTGTCGTCGGAGCTTGTTGAGCACAAGTTCTTTAGATGAAACAACTCTTCTCGATCATAATTTGCATTATGATCATATTAAAATTTATTATGATAATACTAGTATTATTCATATGACTAAGAATACAAATCATCATAATAAGACCAAGGATATAGAAATTAGGTATCACTTTCTCAGATATCATTATGAGAAAGGTAATATAGAAATGTTTCTACTGATTTACAATTAGCTGATATTTTTACAAAACCTCTTTTACAATTATTTTTTGTTTATTTGTGGTGAATTAAATATTTGTGTGATGAAAAATTAATTTGTTTTACAAAACCTCTCTTTTTGCTATATGACAAAAAGGAGGAGAATAATATGAGTTTTATGGATATGAGTTTTATGGCTTATTTTTTTTATGACTTGTTTTTGATAACTTGGTTTCCTTGAATATGTTTATGGTTCATATATGCTTTCGAGATTTGAGTTAGTATGCATAATTTCAGGGGTTTCATGAAACTCTTTTCTATCTTGTTTAATTAACTCATGAGTTTTGTCATCATCAAAAGGGGAGATTGTTAGCCCAAGGGTACAATCACTCTTTATTTTGATGATTCTAAAACTCATGTAATTGTGTGATACTAATTATTTTCAAGTATTTTTGGTGCACAGATTTTCAAGAGTGGCATGTTCAACTTTAAAAGGAGATTCAAGTATTGGACTCTAGCTTAAAGAAGACAAATTTGTAAAAGTCCACTTGAACACTTTGAAGGATGAATCTACTTTTGTATATACTTTGTAAGTTATTTAATTTGTTAAAACTTTGTATAAAGAATTGATTATTGAAGAGAACACACCGGAAAAAAGTTTTTCAAAACAGTTTCATGAATTTTTTTAGTTTATGGATTTGTGTTTGAAAAATTCAAGTTTAAAATATATTCATTTTCATAAAGCATTTTCAAAATGTTTTGAACATACATATTTTTTACTTAAAATAATATAGTTTTCTATATTACAAAATATTTTAACTGTCCATGAACCCGGACAATCAACTACCATGAGTTGTTGTTGACTGCTAATATATATGCACAGGCTGAGAACAGCTCAGTTGTCGACAGTCTTATCTAGCTATCAACATGGCAATGTAAGAGAGACTAGCTTTAAGCTAAGTCTGTCGACAAACAAGTATAGTTATCGACACCTGAGTTAACAGAGACTGAGGATGTCTCAATCAGTCAACAACCAGACTCTACTATCAACAGTTATTATGTAAGTTTTGAAAAATCAGACATTTGGAGGTGATTGGTAGTCAAAAGTGCATTTTTATCATCATATTTACCATCACATTTTCATATTTATTCATTTAATTCTGCACATTTATTAATAATTTGTAATTTATTGTGTGCAGGCCTCGAATTATTATGTTTATAATAAATAAAGCCTAATGAAGCCCAAAAGCCCATATTTGAAGCCCAAGAGTCAAAGTGCAAATATCAGATTTTCAAAGTGCAATTATACAAGGGCTAAAGTTGCAATTATTAAAGATGAGGGAAGGATAGAATTCTACCCAACCCTAAACTCTTGCAGGATGAGCATAAAAGCCAAAGATGAGAAGGAAATTCGTGGATAAAAGATTGGGAGAATACAAAATCTAGATAACTTGATTTCCAAGTTATATCCATATCCCAATATTTAGAGCCAGGATTGAACTTCCAGAAGCAGGCGCCCAAATGGACGGACCAGGAGAGGCCACGCGCCAAAGCGCGTGGCCAGAAGCCACAAAAGTGCCGCGGAACCGCGGCAAAACCGCGGCAATCTAGTTGATCCAGAATCCCAGATTTCGTGGGCAAGTTCATCCAGGACTCCTCGGCCTTCTGCACCTATAAATATCACCTGCAGTGCAACGTACAGAGCGTCCAGCGTCCAGCAAAGGGCCAAAGTTCAGATTTTTAGGGTTTCTTCTAGGTTTTCTTTTCTTTTTGTAATTTTTATGTAAGTGAGGGAGATGGCTTTGTTGAGGGTGACACCGACAGATGATTCTCTTCTCTTCCATTGTAATCAATAAAAAGGTAATTTTTATTTTGTTCTTATGTCGTTGCTTTTCTTTGTTTTCTCTTTCTTTTCTACTGTGTTTCTTTTTGTTGATCTTTGACGAGCACGCGAGCGTTTACCGAACCACAAGTATACCGAAGATTAGTAGGTTCCAACGATATTCCATGGCGATGTTCTCCTCCTCGAGGCGTATCAACTCATGCTTGCCCAAGGCTTGATGACCTAATGCGACAACGGACTGAGTTCGATCCCAAGGTTTATACGTTCAATGCCTCCGAAATAAGGTAGAAAGTGTTAGGTTTCGCATATTTTCTCCAACCAAGGTTAGTTTTCTATTCTTTTCTTTTCTTTTCTTTTTTGTAGATCAAATCCACACCTCTCCAATATTCTTTCCCACAACTCATTGTAAATACCATTTTTCTTTGTAAATACCATCGTGACTAACAAATTAACTAAAAAAGATAAATTTTTAGAGAAACTTACTTAACGCTTCTATCGCAGTCCCTCCTTGAGGATCACGACCCGCATAGCCCTGCTACCGCGGATTAGAACTGATTCCTCGCACGATCTATTCTTAATCTAATATTCTAATTTTTGTGCGCAGGAAAAATCAGTCAACAAATTGGCGCCGTTGCCGGGGAGGGACGGTAAGTTTATCTCTAAAAGAAAATTTTAATTTTTAACTAATTCTTTATTCTTTTCTGTTTGCAGGTTTGGAGAACAGGAAACAGAAACAGAGCAGCAGTAAGGACATACAGCAACCCAGTGCCTCTGCCCTCGAAGGCAGAGCACGAGGGCCTGCAAGTTTGCCGCGGAAACGCGGCCAGAGCCGCGGATCCGCGGCAAGTGCAGTGAACTACTAATTCAGTTTTTTGCAGATTGCTGAAATTTGAGATTACTGCTTACTGCTCTATTCTGTTTTGTTCTGTGATATACCTGTAAATTGCTAATAATTCAACAGTAAATCATTGGTTGTTAAAAATAAAAATTGATTAGACGTTTGCATATTAGGCACGTGTCTTTTCAATTATTTTTATTTACTGTTGAAGAGTGCTGGAGGAGCAAGGTACGTACGCATTGCATGTAGAATAGGATTCATCTCTTGGTTGATTTTCTGCTTTGAGTGATTCTTATTTATTTATCTTGTACACTTGCACTAATTCATCTTAAGGGCATAACCCATTAACAAGATAAGGTGGGAATTTCATCACCCTTCCTTAGCCCAAAAATCATATCCCAAGCACTCACTAACCCAAGCCTAACATAAAATTAGTAGACGTTGGCCCTAGGGACATCTCGGACTCAATAGGAGATTATCCTAAGGGGGAACAGTGCTGGAAGTTGACTCTTGTCAAATCAGTGTCTAGGAAAGGGATTGAGGGCCGAAAGCCCGAAGATTGGTGGTTATTTAATTAAGGAACGTCTTTGACGGAAAACCTCCCACCACTCTTGCCCTGACCTGGCTGATTAACTTGTGGTCAAAGTCTACACCCTACCTCCCGTGGACAGTCTAACCAGTTAGGAGTCGTCTAGGTCTAGGTCTACCCTAACTTAGGTTAGAAATTTTTCTTTTTTGTTTGTTTTTTTTCTTTTGTTTGTGATTGTGTGATATGGCCTATAACAACAATTTTTTCAATTTTAATGAGGATCCATGTTACACACCAACCTCTTATTCGGATATTACCAACCCGGCATATCATAACTTTGACCAACCTAGTGTGCCAGATTTGTCTTATCCGAATCATTACATGCCCCAGTCCCAATACTATGAACAAGATTGGAATAATCATCACTACTCTTCACAGAGTCAATGGGGATTCAATACCCCTGAGCCATATGGTCAACCACCTGTTCAACCAGTATCTTCATATACGTCTTTTCCTACATCACCAAGGTTTCAGTCCACCATTGATCTATTTGATGGGTTAGAAGAAAAAGTGGATCGGTTGCAAGATATAATGAATGATCAAATTTCTAGACTTTCAAACATTCTTGAGCGAACCAACCAAGTTGATAGGAACCAAGAATCATTCTGTTTAGAAGACCTTGATCAAAATTCAATTTCATCACATCAATATGAACTTGCTCAATCCCAATCCTTGGACAAATTGGCTAGTTTTAATTTCAATGAGATTGAATTAGATTATGAATGTGAAGCCGATCCCCAACTTTGCGATTCAGTTTCCATCTTCGAATCTATGTTGACTCCAGTATCCTTACCCAATTTGGACCAACTTTCTAAGCCAACATTTATTCCCATACCCATAGATCATGAAATTGAATCACCCACTTTTGATGATCATATTGAACTTGACCAATTGTGCAATTTTGAAAGTCCCATGGAAAAATTGGCAAGTTCTCATTTTTATGAGATTGAAACTAATGAGATATGTGACCTAGATTCCCAAATCTATGATCAAGTTCAAATTCTCGAATCATTATTGACTCCTGTTTTGTTACCCGACTTAGGTAATATTTTAGAGTCAGTTTTGATTCCCACACCTATCATTCCTAAACTTGAATCACCAACATTGAGTCACATTCCATTGTGGGAAAATGATTGTAGACTTGAGTTTCAATTTCTTGACTTGGACCCACTTCTTGATCCTAGCCCGACTCCTGAACCTTTACTTGATTTGAGTTTCTTTCCTGAGTCAGTATTAGATCCTGAACCTATCATTCTTGAGTCCAAGTCAACCATTCTACCAAGTCACATTCTTTTGTTGGACACAGGTATAGACCATGACTCTGTGATGATTTTCCAGGACTGGTCATGTAAAGGGAGTAAGTTTCACGAGAGGATCTTCCATGATCCTATTCATTCTGGGGACTGTAAATATGTAAATAAAAAAGAGGTCAATAAAGGTAGGTCCCGTGAACTACCACGTTAAATAAAAAGAGGTCAATAAAGGTAGGTCCCGTGAACTACCACGTTATCTTGTTTGGGCCGCATTTCGTGGACCAATTAGACCACCTCCGGAACTACCACCCTAAGGTAACTTCTGCCTTCCCTTGTTCTGTTTCATGCATATATCCATTCATTCATACATTGAGGACAATGCATAAGATAAGTGTGGGGGTGGGTTTTACTAACATACTAACATAGGTAAAAACTTATTTAAAAAAAAAAAAATCTGAAAAAAAAAATTTTAAAAAAAAATGTTATAAAAAGGAAATATTTTGACTTATTTTTTTGAAAGAAATCTAAGTTAGTTTTAAGAATTAGGAAAATCATGATTAGGATTTCTAAAAACTTGGTCAAAATAAATAAATTGTTTAAATTTTAGATATAGGAGGAGAAATTGAATAAATAATTAGTCTTGATTTTTACCTTAATGAAATGTGCATACCAAATGCATATCTAGGATTCTAAGACAAAGACCTTGTGCCTCATAAAAAAAAAAAAAGAAGAAGAAAAAAATCACCAATTAAGCTGATATATGTGCCTCAAGAAGCATAAGTATTCATGCCTAAAGGTGAGTAAATAAAATAAAGTCCTTAGTTTTGGGGCCTAGTTCACTCGAATTTGAGTCCGCGGGGTGTTTTCTCACCTGGTGCCCTAAAGCCAACCGGTTTGGGAGTCATCGACTTTAAGTTCGCTACATGGGTGGATTAGAAAGCCTAAGAAAACTAAGAAATATAATATATGTATTAACACATCTAATAATCAATTAGTTAGGTATGAGGGCCTCAAGAAGCCTTGATACTTATACGAAAGAAAATTAGATGAGTTATACATGCCAAAAATATATATAATATATATATATTAACACATCTAATAGTCAATTAGTTAGGTATGAGGGCCTCAAGAAGCCTTGATACTTACACGAAAGAAAATTAGATGATATTATAAAAATAATAATGAGGCATGAGAGTCCAAGTTAAGGAATTCCTAGATTCACAAGGGTGCGTATGACTTTTGGTAACTAAAAAGACTATATTAGAAATTCAATTTTAATCCTTACCTAAAATGAATAACAATTGACTTTATAAAGACTAGGTTTGAAGAATGAATAAAATTGAGGATCCTAAAACTTATAGACTACTTAGTCTCTTCAAATATAATTCAAATATTTTCCTTTTTATGGATTTTGTGGGTGTAATCCGCTGAAAACCCTCACGAGACAACACTCGTCCTCTAGGGTAACCTAGAGGTTTAACGGCTTGTTGCACGTGCTAAGTGCAATCGTGATTCCTACGAAAGTGAGTTAGGTTAGATTAACTTTTTCTTTTCTTTGATTTTTACTCGAGGACGAGCAAAAAGATAAGTGTGGGGGTGTGATTGGTAGTCAAAAGTGCATTTTTATCATCATATTTACCATCACATTTTCATATTTATTCATTTAATTCTGCACATTTATTAATAATTTGTAATTTATTGTGTGCAGGCCTCGAATTATTATGTTTATAATAAATAAAGCCTAATGAAGCCCAAAAGCCAATATTTGAAGCCCAAGAGTCAAAGTGCAAATATCAGATTTTCAAAGTGCAATTATACAAGGGCTAAAGTTGCAATTATTAAAGATGAGGGAAGGATAGAATTCTACCCAACCCTAAACTCTTGCAGGATGAGCATAAAAGCCAAAGATGAGAAGGAAATTCGTGGATAAAAGATTGGGAGAATACAAAATCTAGATAACTTGATTTCCAAGTTATATCCATATCCCAATATTTAGAGCCAGGATTGAACTTCCAGAAGCAGGCGCCCAAATGGACGGACCAGGAGAGGCCACGCGCCAAAGCGCGTGGCCAGAAGCCACAAAAGTGCCGCGGAACCGCGGCAAAACCGCGGCAATCTAGTTGATCCAGAATCCCAGATTTCGTGGGCAAGTTCATCCAGGACTCCTCGGCCTTCTGCACCTATAAATATCACCTGCAGTGCAACGTACAGAGCGTCCAGCGTCCAGCAAAGGGCCAAAGTTCAGATTTTTAGGGTTTCTTCTAGGTTTTCTTTTCTTTTTGTAATTTTTATGTAAGTGAGGGAGATGGCTTTGTTGAGGGTGACACCGACAGATGATTCTCTTCTCTTCCATTGTAATCAATAAAAAGGTAATTTTTATTTTGTTCTTATG
Source organism: Agave tequilana (assembly GCA_038442645.1). Classification (NCBI taxonomy): domain Eukaryota; kingdom Viridiplantae; phylum Streptophyta; class Magnoliopsida; order Asparagales; family Asparagaceae; genus Agave; species Agave tequilana. The sequence goes on from JAVJIF010016290.1 coordinate 64,156, forward strand.
TCGTTGCTTTTCTTTGTTTTCTCTTTCTTTTCTACTGTGTTTCTTTTTGTTGATCTTTGACGAGCACGCGAGCGTTTACCGAACCACAAGTATACCGAAGATTAGTAGGTTCCAACGATATTCCATGGCGATGTTCTCCTCCTCGAGGCGTATCAACTCATGCTTGCCCAAGGCTTGATGACCTAATGCGACAACGGACTGAGTTCGATCCCAAGGTTTATACGTTCAATGCCTCCGAAATAAGGTAGAAAGTGTTAGGTTTCGCATATTTTCTCCAACCAAGGTTAGTTTTCTATTCTTTTCTTTTCTTTTCTTTTTTGTAGATCAAATCCACACCTCTCCAATATTCTTTCCCACAACTCATTGTAAATACCACTTTTCTTTGTAAATACCATCGTGACTAACAAATTAACTAAAAAGATAAATTTTTAGAGAAACTTACTTAACGCTTCTATCGCAGTCCCTCCTTGAGGATCACGACCCGCATAGCCCTGCTACCGCGGATTAGAACTGATTCCTCGCACGATCTATTCTTAATCTAATATTCTAATTTTTGTGTGCAGGAAAAATCAGTCAACAGGAGGCATGCCTGTCGACAAACCTAAATAGTTGTCGATAGATAGGCAGTAAACTTACCTGATTCGTCTCCTAAGGGCTAGTTTTCTATTCAAACATGTCCAGATTCATTTTAAATGTGTATTTTGTATTTTAACATATTTTTATATTTGAATTTGCTGAATAAAGGTCTTTATACTTATCCTATAAATAGGAGAGATTAGAGGTGCATTTTATATCAAGAATTTCAAGAGAAAATCGTTCAAGTTTAAGTTTTTCAAATTCTCGATGTTATTCTTCTCTGTTTTCTCACACTTTTTCTTGAGACATCATATTCCCTATGCTGAGCTGTAGGAAAAGTATAAGAAGAGAGTGTTTGTGATCGTGTGTAGATCACTAAGTGTTGTTACTTCTTGTTCTTTGAGAGTTCTTCTTTAAAGCAGGGTAGTGAGGTAGAGTTGTGGCTTCGGATCTTGCAAGATAGCCTTAGCATTGTAATCGAAGTTTGATTATAGTGGAATTCTTCCTTACAGTGAAGGCAGGGACATATAGCAAGTAGCTCAAACCTCGATAACAATCTATTGTGTTTGCGATTGGCTATCTCGTTTGATCTTCTAACTCTCTCTCTCTCCTTATTTACTGTAATATTATACTTATTGTCTTATTATTCTTGCAATATTATTTGTTTAAATTCTCTATACATCAAGAAAACAATTACGCATCTCAACTCTTATTTTAAGAGGCACCCTAAGTAGAAGTTCAGAGACATTCACACGGTATAGAGCTTCATTTCTTGATAATTGAGATTAATAAGTATTTATTCTTTTTAATTGTTTTTAATTTCCATTTTGCTTTATTATATCACCTATGCACCCTCTCTAGGTGATTTCAAATGAACCACTCATACCTAGGAAGGGAGGACCTCCACCAAACAAATCACAAGTCAATATGGTAACTTCCAGTCCCGCTGAGAATGCTTTTAGGTCAGTACCTTTTACCCCTAAAGTAAACTGGTCCTTCCAAGCAAAAGATTGGTGGATTGACACTAGAGCTAACATATATGTCTGCTCTGATATGTTGAATCAATTTGAAGCTGATATATGAAAAGATCTTAGCTCTATAGGATGTCCACCATTAATTACTCATCAATTTTGCATATGTTATACCACATTCTCATATTTATTTTAAATAAAATCTACTATTTAATTCTCTTTTTAGTTAGTGATGTGCAGGCCTTTATAAATAAGAGAAGAGAGAAAAATTCCAAAGAGCCCAATTAAATTTAGATTTTAAAGCAATCCTAATTAATTCAGAATTTCAAATTAATTCAGACTCGGATTTAGACTGTATACCTTTTAGTATTTTAATCATAACTTTCGCTATAGAAATGCAAATATGATGATTTAAGATCTTACAGAAAGAGAACTTAAAATGATACAATTCTTATGTTGACTACTGTGTTCAATTCATCCATCTGATAAGTCATATTCAGTGATCAATACACTGACTTGTTGCAAATTAGTTCAGAATTGGATTCCTCATATTGAATTGGGATTGAATTAAAACTCCTAATGTGTATCTTATTGTGATTGCCTCTTAGACCTATTTAAAAAGTTAAAATCTCTCATAATTAATTATCTCCAAATCAGATATCATAACTTAGAATTTTTCTTTAGTTTCTTCTCTGAATATCTTTTGTAATTTTTAGGGTTTAGTTCAAGTTTGATTTGTAAAGAAGGAGGAAGTTTTTGTAATTGAAGGTGACAGGGTCAATAATAAGATTCTTCTATTCCTCTTTTCAATTTCTCTTTTATTATTATTTATTTGCTTTCTCTTCTTTTTATCATGTTTTCTTTAAATTCTATCATGCATAGCTAAATTATTTCATGGCTTATTAATCTCTATTCACCACTACTTCTAATTTGTGTTAGATGGCTGATTGAATCATATACATGCTTAAACCTCAGAACAAGCAAATATTCTTGAAGGCACATGATGGTGACTAATTAATCTATTATTTACTAATACTATTCTTATTTTATGCTTAAATTGTCTTGATAGTTTAATGTTGAATTTCAATTATTCTTCTTATTCTATTCTAGGAAGGTTTTGATAGTCTAATGTTAGGTCTTGATTAGTAATTATTTCAAGTAAGATTTTTTCATCTCATGTATCTTAGTTGAATTGAATGCAACTTCAAGGTATGAGTTTTATGAACCAAAGTGAAATATATTCTAGCATAGGCTAACAAGTTAGTGGTGATGATGATTAATAAGTCTTATTCTTTTATTCTTTCAAAATTCTAGTTTCTAATCAAATTTTATCTTCATCTTTTTATATCTATTTCTAACACTTAGCATAGAATTATTTTTTTTAAAACCAAGAATAACCACTTAACCAATCTAGCGTTTAAAAAGATACCAAAACGCTTTCATCGTATCTCTCCTTGAGAATCGACCCATATAACCACTGCTATTATGGTTAAATTGAAAGAATTCTGAGGCAGGACAAATCAGATAAATACTTTCTTGAACTCTGTCTTTTTATCAATCAAATTTTGGTGCCGTTGTAGGAGAGGGAACGATATTTCTTATATTTACTAATTAGTTAATTTTCTTTACTATTTTTGTGTGCAGGGGCAGATCACAGAATTGGCAATTACAGAATATCAACAGAGACTTTGTGACTCTGCCCAAAAAGGCAGAGCACCTGACTCCACAACCAAGTCGCGCAAACTTGGCAAAAGTCGCGTTCCCGCGGCTATACAATGGAGTTGGTCACCCCGCTTCTTTGCAAAAAAATTAAATTGCACTTTATAGCTTCTGCAGTTACTATTTCTCCATGTTACCATGTTATGTATACTAATTTTTAATCCAACAGTAATCCGTGCTTGTAATCAATTTAAAATGGTAAGACTTTGCATCATCGGCATTTGTTTAATTCGTTTAATTTCATTACTGTTGAAGAGTGCTGAAGATATGGTATGTATGCATTGCATCTAGAGTAGGAAACACTTTTGGGTTTATAATTACTTTGAGTATTACTTGTCTATATACTTGCACACTTACACGAAAATGATGTAAGGGTAAAACCCATAAGCAACATAAGGTGGGAAAGTTATGACCCTTTCTTAGCCCACAAATCATTTTCTCTCACTAACCCAATACTAATTAAAATCTGAGTAGACGTTGGCCTAGGGACATCTCGGACTCAATAAGAGAATGACCTAAGGGAGAAGTTGTTAGAGTTTGACTCTTTTCAAATCGGTGACTAGTAGGGAATTAAGAGGTGAAACCTCGAAGAACAGTGGTTTGGTATAATTAAGCCCGTTGCTCTAGCATAGATACCTCCCACTAATCTTGGCCGATTTACTTTTAGTCAGATTGTTGTAATATACCTCCCGTTGATAGTCTAACCAGTTAGGAGTTGTTTAGGTCTAAGTTTTACACTAACATAGGCTAGTAAGTTAGTAGTAGTAGATGATTAGTAAGTCTTATTCTTTTATTCTTTTCAAAACTCTAATTTCTAATCAAACTCTATCTTCATCTTTTTATTTCTATCTCTAACATTTAACATAGTATTATTTTTTTAAAACCAAGAAGAACCACTTAACCAATCTAGTGTTTAAAAAGATACCGAAATGCTTCCATCGTATCTTTTCCTGAGGATCAACTCGTATAGCCACTGCTACTACGGTTAAATTGCAAGAATTCAGAGGCAGCACAAATCAGATAATCACTTTATTGAACTTTATCTTTTTTTCAATCAACCATGTACCTGAGATTAGGAGAAATCTTATTTGTGGATCTGTATTAGTCCAACAAGGATATAAGTTTGTATTTGAATCAAATAAAGTTGTAATAATCAAGGGTTTGAATTTTATTGAAAGAGATTTCTGAGTGATGGTTTATTCAAATTGAATATCCAAAATTTTACTTTTGCACCTCCAACAACTCTTAACATTGAACCCTCTGTGACTTGGCATCAATGCTTGGGACATGTGAATTACAATTCAATAAAAAGAATGATGCATCTCAACTTGATTCCTAAACTAAATATCAAAGATAGTGATAAAAGTGAAATTTGTATTGAAGCAAAACTATTAAAGAAACCCTTCAAACCATGGACAGAGATTCTAAAGTTCTAGAACTCATTCATAGTGATGTTTGTGAGTCTGGAAGAACTTTTAGAGGAGGTAACAAATATTTTGTGACCTTCATGGATGATTGTTCTAAATACTGTTACCTTTATCTCATAACGACAAAAGATGAAGTGATTAATAAAATCAAGACATATAAAGCAAAGATTGAAAATCAATTAGAAAAGAATATTAAAATACTTAGATCAGACAGAGGAGGTAAATATACTTCAAATGAATTAAAACAATTCTGTGATGGAAATAGAATAATTCATGTGATGATTGCTCTATACACACTTCAATCTAATGGATTAGTAGAAAGAAAGAATAGAACCTTAATGAATATGATAAACTCAATGTCGATTAACTCTCGTGTGACAGAGAACTCGTGGGGAAAATCCCTTATGACTGCTTGCTATATCATAAATAGAATACCTTTTAAAACTCAGATAAAACTTCTTACACAATATGAAAAAAATAAAAATTCTAATCTATATCACTTGAAAGTGTGAGGGCCCCTAGCAAAGGTTAAGTTTTCTAAGAATAAGAGAAAGAAGATTGGCTCAAAGATAGTAGATGAAATATTCATAGGTTATGCATCAGATAACAATGTCAATAAGTTTCTAGTTATCAACTTTGAAATTAGTGATATAGCTAACAATGCTATAGTTAAAGTTAGGGATGCCTATTACTTTAAAAACATATTTTCATATAAAATTAGACTTAAAACGAGTGTAAATGAAGAAAATCAATCTTGGTTCAAATTCCAGTCAAACTAACCTAGTTCCAGTCAGGTCAGACCCTTAGAAGAAGACACTCAAACTGAACTTAGGAAAAGTTAGAGAACCCAAATAGAAAAGTTCATAAAGACTTCTATGCATTACTAATATAAGACTCTTCTACCACTTTTGAAGATGCAATGAATTTATTAAATTCTACATTTTGGAAGGAAGCTATAGATAATAAAATTCAATCAATAGTTCAAAATCACACTTGAAACTTACTGATCTTCCTCCTAGTTGCAAAACCATAAGATGCAAATGGGTATTTAAAAAGAAAATCAAACCTCAAGATACAATGGACAAATACAAAGGTATACTAGTTGTTAAGGGATTTGTCCAAAAATCTGGCATAGAACATTTTGATGTTTATTCTCTAACAGCCCAGAAAACCACTATTAGGATACTTATAGCCTTAGCTTCAATTTACAAACTGATTATACATCAAATGGATGTAAAAACTGCATTCCTAAATGGGAATTTAGATGAAAAATTTACATGGACCAACCCAAGGGATTTGTTACATCTGGACAAGAAAACAAAGTACACAAGGTCATTAAATCTTTATATGATCTCAAGCAAGCTCTTAAACAATGGCACATGAAATTTGATGAGTCATACTATCATATGGATTTGATATTAATCAAACTGATGAATGTGTGTACCAAAAATATATGGGAACAATATTATAATATTATGTCTATATGTTGATGATATATTAATCTTTGATTCTATTTTGCAAATCACAATGACATCAAATATTTTTTGTCATAAAACTTTAATATGAAAGACTTAGGACAAGCTGATCTAATTCTCAATACTAAAATCTTGAAAAATGATGATGGATATGTATTATCTCAATCACATTACATTGAGAAAATCTTTGAGAAATTCTATGATCTAAACTACCTATATGTTTTCACTCCCTATGATTCTAACCTGCATCTAAAGAAAAACAAAAGTCATCATGTGCTATAAAGGGAGTGTGCACAAATAATAGGATCATTAGAATTTCTGACAAACTAAATCAGCCCTAACATTGCTTATGTAATAATAGACTTAGTAGATACACATCAAACCCTGATGAGAGTCACTTGACAGCATTAGACAGAGTTTTGAGATACCTTAAAGGAACCATGGCATATGATCTACAGTATAATAGATTTCGATCAGTACTAGAAGGTTACTCAGGTACAAATTAAATTAGTGACTCAGTAGATATAAAATCCATCACAAGTTTTGCATTTCTTCTAGGAGGAGGGGTTGTTTCTTGGAAGTCCACTAAACAATCTGTAATGGCTAGAAGAACTAGTAAGAAGCTGATATCTCTAGACACTACTAGTAACAAGATGAATGGCTAAAAGACCTGTTGACTGAAATTTCACTAATGAAGAAACCATTACTAGACACCTCTATATATATTGACTGCGGATCAGCTACTGATAAATGTCATCGAGAAAATGCAAATGTGAAAAATCGACACTTGAAAGTGCGACATAAATCTTTGAGATATAAGATGAAAAATCATATGATAGCCTTAGATTATGTGAGATCTGAGAAAAATCTTGCAGATCATCTTATCAAAGGTCCATCAGGGCAGTGATCCTAGAATCATCGAGGGGGATGGGGTTAAGTCCATAAGAAAAATCACTGCAGTAGAAACCCAACCTCGCAGAGGTTCAATGGGTAGAAATAAACTGGATGAGCGATTAATTCCCCAGGAGAACTGAATTTATTTGTTCCCATCCTTAGGGTGATCAATGCTCATAAAATCAAGGGGAAGGTTGAATGTAAACTCTTAATAGGTATAAGATCCATGAGGCAGGATGGTTACTTGCTTGCATTCTGATTAGGGTTACCTATATGTGTAGTTGTGAGGCCACGACTATGGGATCAGGGTTGCTTTCTAGTAACACCATGAAAAAAATACATGTACAAGGTCATAAATAGCGCAACCCATTTAGAATTCTTCTACACCTTTATCATGTGTGTATTTTGCACGAATCTGATAAATAAAATTAGTTCAAGGCATAGTCCACCAAGCTTCTCAAAGATTTATACAATTTTCACTAAGTGAAGGTTCAAACCGAAAGATACCTACACCTATTACTTAGTATAAGGGAACCAACAAATTTGTTTTTGAATTAGTAAAGTTATTTTCAAGTTTTAAGTTATATGGGGATTGTTAGAGTTTTGTAACTAAAAACGTGTTTTGTGAGGAAAAGATAGTCTCACATTGGATGAGAGGGAAAAGTTTGTGTTTATAAGAATTCCTCTCCTCCCTTGTATCTAAAGACAAGTTGGCATGGGTTATGTCACACCCCCTACATGTGTGTCGAACCGAACCGGACTGGGTTCGGGATGCGTGCGCCCACAACTGGTGGACACGAATGCAGCTCCATTCAGCGGGTTCCTTGACCTTCTACATTTTGGATCTCGTTTTAATTCTTTCAGAGTTGTTCTAGGCGAAGTGAAGTTCAGAGGGAACTAAAGCTTGTAGTCACTTCGGTGTAAACTTAAGAATGTCTCGAAATGACAGTTTGGTATCAGAGTGAAGTGAAAGTCGGAGTAGAGGTGCGGTCTCGGCGTGACAGTTTGTTCTCGGGAGCTCGGTTTCAGAGAGGCAATTTGGAGCGACACGAGTAACAACTAGCAACTAATTCGTAACAACTGATTAAACAGATCTCTAGCGTATTAAACAGATCTCTAGCTAATTAACTGGATCTAAATTATGACCAGGTAATACACATTTTCATTGTGCAGAGTCAGATTGCACTCCGTGTGAGTCTATAAATTTCATCTTCTGCATAGTGCAGTAGACATCAATTATTGATACAACTCTCTGTCTCTCTCTCTCTCTCTCATATTTTTTTCTTTTTAAAAGTTTTGATACTTGTTGGTTCCTTGAAAGTTTTAGAAGAATTCAAAAATCCTTCTTGAAGTATGTGCTAACAAGAAGGAGGTCGCCTGACCGAGGTCGTTGTATCTCTGGAATCATTGCTTCAAATTCCTGCGTGAGAGGGGGTAATTCGATTCTTAGGACAATGCCTAGCACGCGTCGATCATCAGGCTAAACTCTTTTTTTTCCTTTTTTGCTTTTATTTTTTCTGAGTTTTACTTTGATAATTATTGACTGACAACTTTAAAATTAAAAGTAGCTATAGATATATTTATTGTTCTATTTTCCCAACAGGTCCATCTCCGGCCACATCCAGAGCATGGAGCTCGAGACACTCCGGGGGAGACTAGAGGCTGTTGATTCTAACCACTGGAGCACGGAGATGGTTGTGGAATTCCTTCCCATTTCCCTCTCTTTATTTCTCAGTTTCTTGTGTAAGTTTTTTTGTACACAAGTGTGTGGTTAGAGATTTGTTTAGAAATGGTCAATGGTTAATTGGTCATCATCATTAGTGTTATTATCAGGTTGGGGTCCAGGATTTAGGTTGCAGTCATTTCTTTTTTGAAGGTGAAGTGGGGACATAGTTCCTTGAGATTATTAAATATGAGAAAAGGAATAAGAAGTTACAAGAAGGCGGGGAGAGAAAACAAAACTAAAAACTACAACCAAAAGGATTGACAAAGATACATCAAGCTAAGGTGGTTGGCGACATTTATGAAGAAGTGAATCGCCATAACTCCACCAAAGAAAATATATGGGCCCTAAGCACCAATGTAGAGGAAGATTTCATATGGGAAGCCTTTTGATTTCTCTCATGCCAATCGACCCAAATGATTGCATTGACAACACAATCCCAACAGTTAGTTTCATTATGTGGGGCATGGATCCTTCGATCACTCACAAAGACATGTAATAGAGGATGGCCAATAAGATGGTATTAGTAGGGTGCGTTCTGGTTCACATAGTTTCACGGTGTAGGGGCAATGGAGAAAGATATGGACGACGATTTTTGGATTTGCCCCCACAAAGTAAGCACGACGATGAGATGTGAATATATTTTTTGTAAGGTTGTCTATCGTTATGCGGCATTCATTATATGCAAGCCACATGTGCACCTTGATTTTTAATGGAGCTTGTGTAGTCCAAATCCATCGAGAACAATTATTTTCATCGCGGAACCAGTAAGGATCTTGTAAAGAAAATTAACGGCGAAGAGACCATTTTGCGTAAGTTTCCATAACCAGGTATCCGAGGTAGATGTGGAGAGGTTTATCGGTGGTGTAGAGTTAGGTGTTTGTTGAGATCATTGGAGAGTTCTTGGAAAGTCCGTATTCAAAATTGGGGACCCAAATAATTTTTCCCTCAAACAAGCAAATTTGAGTGTACCATTATGGAGGGTCCATGGCAAGCATTAAAAGGTTGGGAAACATAAGCAAGGGTGTCATTACCCACTCAATGGTCAAGTCAAAATCTTATTGAGCAACCATTCTCCACATCAATTTTGACACTGAATATAGAAGTCGTAGAGGCCTTGAGAACTCCTCTTCAATTGGGGAAACATGCCCAAAAAAAAAACATTGTGCAAATCACAGTGCTTTCGCCTTCTATAGTGATTATGTAGGATAAGAGGGACCCATAGGGTGTGTGTATCATGGAAAAGTCTCCATCACCACCTAGCAAATGGAGCAAGGTTGAAGGCCCAGAGTTACAAACACCCAAGCCACCTTGATTTTTGTGGGAGCATACAAATTTCCAATTTATCAAACAGTACGCTCCATGAATGTCCCTTGTGCCTTTCAAAAGAAGGCGCGCCGAATATGATCGATTTCATGAGTCACCCACTCTGGAAGATAATAAAAACATAAAGTAAAGGGTCATGGAGGATAAGACCGAGTGCACTAGGATGAGTCAGCCTCCTCTAGAAAGAATATTTCCTTTTCAAGTAGCAAACCTTTTCTCGACCCTCTCAATAAAAGGTTGCCAATCTTCTTTTGTGAATGATGTCATTTTGATTGGTAATCTAAGGTAAGTAAATGACAAGGTACCAAGATTGCAATTGAGAATGGTAGCGGCTTTAATGCCCACCTCTTCACTTCTACACAGATTGTAGACAGAAGATTTATCGAAGTTGATTTTTAGACCAATCATCATCTCAAATGCATAGAGGAGAAGCTTGAGGGAAGTGATGGATCTAGATCTCTCGGCACAAGTAGAAGGGTGTCATCGGTATAGTGGAGGCTCACTAGATTATTCGGTCATAGAAATGAGCCAACCTTATGGATAATACCATTATCGCTGGCTAGGGAGAGGACTCTTGTAATCGGCAATAAGTATGAAGATGTATGGAAAAAGTGGATCTCCTTGCCTAAGACCCTTATGGCATTGGATGTAGTTGCCCGACCTCCTATTAATAAGGATCGAAGAAGTTTCGGAGAGTAGGCAAGTGATTACATATCAATTCTGCACATTTTATATCATAATAATCCCACATTTATTTTTAATAACATTACTATAAAATACATTTTTGTTTAGTAATACACAGGCCTTTGTAAATATGAGAAAAGAGGAAAAAGAGCCCAACAAGCCCCAAAAGCCCACAAACCAATCAAAATCAGAGAATGAAGTAATCACATTTGGAGCTTGAGAGGAAAACTAATTAAATTTGTGATGACTCATCAATTATTCTTCAAATCAAGAAGAAAAGAATATTCCCAAGATAATCCACAGTTCAAACAGAAATTCTAAGAATATCCCCTTTAATGACTGGCCAAAGCGCAATTACAGCAAAATCGCATCATCAGTTGATGATTCATTATCGCGCCCCCTCTTTAATTATTTTGGAAATGTGACCTCCTTTGGCCATTGGATCAGCGTTTTGGTGTGTAACTGCGAGTCGCCAGATCACTGGGCTTCCTCCTATAAATACCCAAGAAGAAGCAGAGACAGGGAGATATCTCAGAATTACCTTCAGAGATCAAAATTAGAGTTTAAATTAGCTTAGTTTCAGTTTTCTTTTCTCTTTTATTTTCTTTAATTAAGATTGGAGAAGAGATTCATAAGGAAAAAAAGAAGAGTGGAGTCAAGAGTGACAATTGATTAAGTTCTTCTTTTCTCTTACTGTTTTTTTATTTAATCAAAAGTTACTTTTATTTTATTCTTGTGTTATTTTCTTCGTGTTTAATTCTTCTACAATGCTTTCTTACCTCTCGATGTCTCAATCCAAATGAATCAACTAGTATTGAAATAGCCTGGCCTTTGTGAGTGCCACCGATAGTACATGATAATGGATTCCTTCTTTTAAATCTATATTTCATCATGCTTGCTCTCAAAGTTTTGATGATCTAATGTGGACGAGAATTGAACTCGATCTTATAGGTTATGTGTTGATCGCCTCGAACCAAGGTAAACCATCACCAACGATATAGGATTAGACAATCGACTAAAGAGGTAAGTACTCTTGTGGAATATTTAGCACGAATTTCTTTTATTTTTAATTTCTTTTAAAAAACCAAAAAATACAAATGCTTATCCTTTCTATATCTACTTTCTACTTAGCATTATTTTTTTCTTTTTCAAAACAAAGAAGAATACTTAACCAATTTAGTAAACGGACCGAAAAGCTTGAATTAGATCTCTCCCTGTGGATTTCACCCGTATAGCGATTGCTACTACGGTTAAATTGCGAGAAGCCAGAGACACAAACCTGCTTTTAGATAACATCTTTCAAAACTATTGGTTTTTTGACAATCAAATTTTTGATGTAAGTTCCTCCTTTCAGAGACACAAAACTTTGATCCAACCAATCCAACATTGCTCGAATTCTCTTGCCAATAATAACTCAAAGAAAATCCCAATTGACAGAATCAAGGCTTTTTATTGAAGTCAAGCTTAACGAAAACCGCCTCAAGATCAGAGCTATGAGAAGTCGCAAGAATCTCCTGAACACAAGCCACACTACCAAGGATATCCTTGTTCTTAGTAAAAGTCGATTGGACTTGATCGACAAGTAGATGAATATGAGGTCAAAGTCGATTTGCAAGGACTGTGGAGATAATCTTGAAGATGACATTGAGGAAACTAATGGTTAGAATTCATTAACCATAGAAGCACTCCCTTTCTTCGGACAAGGGCAACCAAAACATTATTGAGACGTTGAAGGTTCACGATGTATAAAATTGAATGAATAAGGAGAAGATATCTGGCTTGACAAGATTCCAAAATTGCTGAAAAATATAATAGGAAATCCATCCGCGCCCGAGACTTTTTTGGCACCATGTCCAAAGACTGTAACTTTAATCTCCTCCTCATTAAAGGGGCACTCAATATCCTGAGAAGATCACTCACAATTAGGATAAAGGGATTGAAACCCAACTTGCATGCAAAAGCGAATAAAGGGGTGCTCCAAAAATACAAGAAACGTAAGTGGTAAAGGCATAAGAAATATCAAGTGTGTGGTAAGAATTTCTCCTTGGTGGTGAACTGTGTGAATGTGGTTTGGCGGTAACTTGCGTTAGAGGCACGATGAAAAAATTAGAATTGTGATCTTCTTGGGTCAGTCAAAGAGAGCGGGCTCTTTGTTGTCACATAATTTCTTCAGGACGGTGAATTCATTCAAGTTCAATGAGAGAGGAGATTTTGAGAGAGGACTCGTCGGAATTGAATGACCTTGATGCAAGAAAGATGTCAAGCTTGTTAATAGTGTCGAGAAGATGAAGTTTTTGTTATTTGACACTTCGAAATTGAGTTTTAATCTACACTGTGAGAGCTTTCCTGTTTTTGCAAAGCTTTAGGGCTAGGTAAGTGGCGGCACCTATATGAGAGGCGGATACCAAACATTGGCCAACATTGCCACAATATCCTGAAGATCACCGTGTTTCATCATTTATGGGGAGGTTTTAGGGTCTAGGTTGGATTTAATTTTGTCAGTTTAGGGTTTGGTGTTTGGGTTCAGTTGTAACCATTTGGACCCTAAATTTTTGGACACATTTACCAACAATTTTACCATATCAGTAGAGCTAACGTTTAAATGAGTCATGTCGTGTTTCTAATTATTTTTTCAATTGATTTTTAATTGTGCAGTTTACTCTCTAGCGTTGATGCATGGTAGATGAAATTACCCAGAACCCGTCTGTCGGTCGACCGGGCGGTCGACCGACCTCCCAATTCTCCAATACCGGTCGACCGGGCCGGTCGACCTAGAAAACCCGAGAGTTGGGTTTTGTCAGTCAAGGGCTTCCGGTCGACCGGGGCGTCGACCCAAAAAACCCGAGAGTTTGGGTGTTTGTCAGTCAGAGCCCTGCGGTCGACCGGCCGGTCGACCGCGACCGTTCATGTGCATGCTGTGCACGTCGGTCGACCGGGCCGGTCGACCGATCTCCTGTTCTGCTGTGCTACTGCTGTTTCCTGCCCGCTGTCCCTTTGCCTTTCGTCATAGACTCCTCGACAATCTTTGACAGCACCTGGCATGACATCAACTCCTCTACTGTACTCTCTCCTCCAACAATTCTCCACCTCGGTGAAGATTTCCAAATCTGAGCCGAATGTCGACTCGAAAGCGGCTGCACCAACCCGGTTGCCTACGTACCCCTTGCCCAAGGGATCAAGCCGTCCGTAGTTCACCCAAATGAGCTTCAGCAAGCTCAATTCACCTGAAGGATATGAAGCAAGTCTTTACAGTGTGCAAACTTTACTCCCGACACCACCTTTGTAAGCATATCGGCCGGATTCTCCGAAGTGTGAATCTTCAACAAGTCAATGTCACCTTCTTCCAGAATCACCCGAACAAAGTGATACCTGACATCGATGTGCTTCGTTCTTGCATGATAGACCTGGTTCCTCGCCAAGTAAATGGCACTCATGCTGTCACAGTTTATCTTCAAAATATCCTGTTCCACGCCCAAGTCATCAAGCAATCCCTAAAGCCAAATTGCCTCCTTCATGGCCTCTGTCATAGCCATATATTCAGCCTCTGTGGTCGACAACGCGACGGTAGACTGAAGTGTGGAGCGCCAACTCACCGGTGCCTGCGAGAATGTGAAGACATATCCCGTCGTCGACCGGCGTTTGTCAAGGTCACCTGCATAGTCTGAATCCACATACCCTATGCACTCTTGCTTTCCGGTGTCGTCCTTCTCGAACACTAGGCCTACATCAACAGTTCCCTTGATGTACCTCAGGATCCATTTCACAGCTTCCCAATGACCCTGTCCAGGATCATGCATGTATCGACTCACCATGGAGACTGCCTGTGAAATATCTGGCCGCGTACACACCATTGCATACATCAAGCTACCCACCGCATTGGCATATGGAACATGAGACATATGCTCACGCTCTTGAACACTCCTTGGAGACATCTTCGCTGACAATTGAAGTGCGGCGCCATTGGTGTACTAACAGACTTAGTATCCTTCTCGATATTAAACCTCTGCAGTACCTTCTCCAGATAGCCCTTCTGAGTCAAACTTATCCTGCCAGCTTTCCTGTCTCTTGTGATCTCCATGCCCAATACTTTCCTTGCTTCACCCAGGTCCTTCATCTCAAACTCTGACGACAACATCTTCTTCAGAGAATCAATAGCAGATCTTGACCTAGAAGCAATCAACATATCATCTACATAAAGAAGTAGATAGATATATTCACCTGATGGTAACTTGTTGTAGTACACGCATGGATCGAAATGGCTTCGTGTGTACTTCTTCTTCCTGATGAAGCTGTCAAATCGCTTGTACCACTGTCTAGGAGACTGCTTCAAACCATACAGCGATTTCTTCAGCTTACATACTAAATCTTCCTTCCCTGCAGCTTTATAACATGTGGGCTGTGTCATATAAATCTCCTCCTCAAGATCGCCGTGGAGAAAGGCGGTCTTCACATCAAGTTGGTCAAGTTCCAACTCATTCTGCGCCACCAAAGCCAATAGAATCCGAATAGACGAGTGTTTAACTACTGGGAGAACACCTCGTTATAGTCGATTCCTTCTCTCTGAGCGTAGCCTTTAGCCACCAGCCTTGCCTTGTAGCGCACTGCATCCTCTTGGAGAGATCCCTGCTTCTTTGTAAATACCCACTTGCCCCTATGGCCTTCTTCCCCTGGGCAACTTGGTGAGTTCCCATGTGTTGTTCTTATAAAGAGATTTCATCTCTTCATTCATGGCCTCTTTCCACATATCTGCTTCTGAACTGATCTCAGCTTCTCTGAAGGTAGATGGAATAGCCTCTTCAACAACTGGAAGTGCATATGAAACAACCATATCGGTGGTGAGCCAGCCTGGTCTCCTAGTATTCCTCCGTGGTCTTCCAACTGCAGTAGGATCTGGAACAGTACCCATGACCTGCTCCTGATCCTCTTCAACAACTTCAGCATCTTCTTCTGCAACTTGATCACCACCCTGTGTCACCTCAGGAATGATCCGAACTAATACTGAATCCTCTAGAGATGGTGGATCTGCATCACTCTCCACCTGCTGCAATAGCTCCTTGGTCTTGCTGGTCTCCACCTGCTTAGAGACCGTAGGCTTCATCAGTGAAGCCTCATCGAATGTGACATCCCTGCTGATTATGAATTTGTTGTCCTTTTGGTCCCAAATCTTGAACCCCTTGGTTCCTCGCTTGAAGCCAACGAACACCCCTTTCTTTGCCCTTGGTCCAACTTGTCTTCTCTGACGTGGTAGTAGGCTGGACATCCGAAAACCTGTACAATCATAATCCTGAGCAGTTTCTTCTGACCAGCTTCAAGAGGAGTCTTCCCCCTATTGCAGACGACGCACCTGTTCACAAGCTGCACTGGCATGATCCCCCCAAGCTTCATACCCTCTCGTTGCAGCTCATCCTGTTCACATCGGCATACCCCAAAGCTTCAGCCCAGAACTTCTTGGCAGTCCTGCATTGGATAACATACATCGAACCTTCTCTAGCAAGTTCGGTTCATCCTCTCAGCCACCCCCATTTTGTTGCGGATTCTCCGGTACTGTGAAGTGTCTCTCGATGCCCTCATCAAGGCATAGCTGTAGGAACGGATCGGATTTGTACTCCCCCTCCATTGTCAGAACGGAGAACCTTAATCTTCCTTCCTGTGCTTCTCTCCAGATTAGCCTTCCACTTCACAAACAGCTCTAGGACTTCACCTTGTGTCGCATAGTGTACACCCAACAGCGCCTAGAGTAGTCATCAATGAACGACACAAAATAGTGGTTACCTCCAATCGATGCAGTCTTGGTAGGTCCCCATACATCCGTGTGAATATAGTCAAGAATACCCTCTGTGCAGTGCGAAGCTGTGCCAAACTTAACCTTGGTCTTCTTGCCGATGATGCAATGTTCACATAGATCCAGCTTGCAGGTCTCAGCACCCTTCAGCAATCCTTTCTTCACAAGAGTTTGCATTGATTTCTCCCCTGCATGTCCCAGCCTCATGTGCCACAGCCGGGTTGAATCTTCCTTCTGACTGGTTGAAGCTGCCACCTGCCCTGTCACTGTACTACCCTTCAAATAATACAAGTTGTTACGGCGATCGGCCTTCAACACCACCATCGAGCCCTTTGTCATTTTAAGAACTCCATCCTTAATTGACACTCCCGAGCCCAGTGATTCCAAAACTCCTACAGAGATCAAGTTCCTCTTTAGCTGAGGAACATATCTCACTTCTTTCAATTCCCTCACCATCCTCAAACATCCTGATTGGAATAGTGCCAACACCCTCCATGATGCATGGGTGATCATCGCCCATGACGACCGAACACCCCTCCAACTTCTCAAAACTGGTAAACCAGTCTCGATTAGGGCATACATGATATGTTGCACCTGTATCCAAGATCCACTCGTTCTCTCCCGAGTAACCAATGACAGGAGTGGTGACTGAAAACGAGAACACTGAAGAATCTGAATCTGATCCATCTGCCTGTGATTTGCGGCTTGCAGTTTTTACCACTTTTACGAGATTTGCTTTAGATTTTGACTCTTTCTTCTTTCCCTTGAATTTTGACAGTCTACTTTCCAGTGCCCAATCTCTTTGCAGAATGCGCACTGATTTTCTTGAGATCCCTGAAGCCTGGCCTGGACTTTGATCTTCCCCTAATCTCCTTTCCCTTCCTTGATGAACCTCTACCTCTTACTTCCAATGCCTCTGCTGATGAACTTGTCTGAGAGGGATATCTTGTATTCTTCCTTGTTTCATAACTAATCAATGAAGATGACACCTCATCATAATCCAAGCTCTGCCTTCCATTAATAAGGTCAGTGTGAATGTCTCGTACTCCTCTGCAGGTAGTGAATTCAGAAAGATAACAGCCTTATCTTCTCTTCTAGCTTGACATCCAAATTCAGCAGATCTGTAAGAAGCTTCGTATATCGTTGATGTGCTCATTGACTGTGCTCCCCTTCTGCATCCTGAACTGATACAGCTTACTCTTAAGCTGCAACCTGGACTCTACACTCTTCTTCAGGCACTTCTTTTCAAGGGTTTGCCACAGTTTCTTCGCTGACGTCTCATGTTGCACAAGGTATTTTATGTCTTGTGACAAGCATGAACGTATCAAGCCACATGCCGATCTGTTCATCTTTGCCCAATCTTCATCAGTGGTAGTGTTCTTCTTCCTCTCCAATAGGAGAGTGTCCTCGAGGTTTGATGCATTCAGTGCATCCATAACCTCACATCTCCACATACCGAATTGTTAGTCCCATTAAACTTAACAACTTCAATCCTGGGTGATTGTTCATTGTCTTAACAGATGCAGTTTTTCTGCCATTGGGATGAGATCTTCTTTTGATTCTCTATTATGCGGAAGAATAACCAGATTGGAATAAATCTCTACTCAGATAAAATGGGATTTTACCTGCCTCTTGAAACCCTAGATCGAGTTTCTCACTGGATCTACTCCAAACACAGATTCAACGAGCCCTCCTTGCGTCCTCCTGAGATCGACACACGATCTCCTAGAACACCAATACCTCTGACCTGAGATCGACACACGATCTCCACCTGATCAGATCTGGAACCCTTCAAATCTCAGAATCTCAAGCGTAACCTGGATGCTCTGATACCACTTGTTGTGCGCACCGACAACAACCAATAGAGAATCACACAATCTCCACAGCCACAAAACCACCCAAATCACAGAAATCACAAGAGAAGAACACATAATCACAAACACACGATTTAACGAGGTTCGGCCTGAATGCCTACGTCCTCGGGGCAATCAATGGAGAGATTTATTTGTGGAAGATGATTACAATAACTCTAAGTCTCTTTGAATGCAAGAGTACTCAGAGCAACTACAATTCTCGCAGATTACAAACCCTAGAATCAACATGAGGCTTAAATACCTCAAAAAACGGATCAGCAGATTTTTACCCAGAACCCGTCTGTCGGTCGTCGACCGGCGCGTCGACCGACCTCCCAATTCTCCAATACCGGTCGACAGGGCCGGTCGACCCAGAAAACCCGAGAGTTGGGTTTTGTCAGTCAAGGGCTTCCGGTCGACCGGGCGGTCGACCCAAAAAACCCGAAAAGTTGGGTGTTTGTCAGTCAGAGCCCTGCGGTCGACCGGCCGGTCGACCGTGACCGTTCCTGTGCATGCTGTGCACGTCGGTCAACCGGGCCGGTCGACCGATCTCCTGTTCTGCTGTGCTGCTGCTGTTTCCTGCCCGCTGTCCCTTTGCCTTTCGTCATAGACTCCTCGACAATCTTTGACAGCACCTGGCATGACATCAACTCCTCTACTGTACTCTCTCCTCCAACATTAATTGCTTGTAAAAGTTTGTCAAAAAATTAACATCACGGGAGAGTAAAAGTTGTGTGAAATAGCTCATACATTCTTTCTTAAAAATCACAAAATAGTTTACATACTTCTATTTAAGTGCATGTGCATTGATACGTGTTAGAAAACTAGTGTTAATTGACTAAAGAAGAAAAAGTATGTTTATATACGTCATGTTCTATTTTGTTATTCTTGTCTCTTATTGATTTTTATCAATCTTAATAAAGACATGTTTGCACAAAAGTTACTAATTATTTATTAGAATTTGAAAAAAAAAGTTAATGTGGAAACTAAAACCAAAATGTTAGCTGACAAAATGTTTTTCAAATTGACAAAATTTTATATTATTTTATTTTAAGTACACGTGCATATTTGCACTGCCAAAGAAAAAGAAGACAGTTTGGTCGAACTTGCATCAAGGATCAAAGTTACGTCAGGCATGTTTGGCTGCTGTTAGTGGTCGTAAATCGTAAATGGTAACTCTTTTAACAGTTGTAAATGAGTTTTACACAAGTAAGTTTTACGGTATTTTATTGGTAATGTGAAATTATAAGTGAG
>JAVJIF010016291.1:0-70667 GCA_038442645.1 Agave tequilana
AGGCCTGGCCGTGGGCAGTGGGGGGGGCAGCAGCCCCCACCCTTGTCCTCTCTCTCTCTCTCTACCTGCCTCTTTTCTCTCTCTTCCTCTCTCTTCTCTCTTTCCTCTCTCTGCAATTCCTCTCCCTCTCTACTAATTTTCTCTCTCCTCGGTTTCTCTCTAGTCTCTCTCTAACCCCTCTCTAGAAATCTCTCTTTCTCTCTAGAAATCTCTCTTCTCTCTAGGTTTTCTCTCTAGAAATCTCTCTTTCTCTCTTTACACTTTCCCTCTCTAGAATCCCTCTTTCTCTCTCTAGATTTTCTCTCTAGAAATCTCTCTTTCTCTCTACACTTTCTCTCTCTAAAATCCCTCTTTCTCTCTCTAGATTTTCTCTCTCTAGACTTTCTCTGTCTAAAACTCTCTTTCTCTCTCTCCTTTCTTATTCTCTCAAAAATATATTCATATATATATTATTATATTATTATATATATTTATTTGGATTGTTTGCTTGAATGCGGTATTCGTGGATTTCCCGGATATTACTCGGTTTTGCGTTCCGGTATTGAGGCGAGTAACAGTTCTTTTTAACATACATCTATTTTATCATTATGCGAGTGCTTATTATTATTTAAAAATAATTACTCTTGTATTTATAACATGATATTGATATGTGGATATTTTAACATGCCTAACACTTGCTAATGTAATTTTTAGTATATAACTCCTTACTATGCATAACACAGGCACTCGGTATTTACACCGCACTTGGCATGCTATACTTGATATATGATTTATGACACCTGCACTTGGTATTTACACCGGCACATGGTATTTTACACCGACACTTGCCATGATATATTTGACACTGATATTTGTCATGCTATATGTGACACCGGTACCTACCATGCTATATTTAACATATGATATATAACACTAGTATTTATCATGTTATATTTGACATATGATACCGGACACCGGTACTTGCGATGCTATATTTGACACATGATAACCGACACTGGTATTTGACATATGCTATCACCTGGTCCTAGCACACTTGACCTGTTATTGTGACACCTGACCGGATACTATAACACTTAACACCTGTATCTCCTTGCATATTCATGGCTATCACTTTTACGGGGACTTGATTATTATATTATTACCATACACTTGGTACTCCTGAACTCCTGAACTCTTGAATTCTTCTATAGTTGAACCCCTGAAATAGGGAGGCTCCTGACATTACTCCTGATACTATACTCCTGTTGATCCCCGTAATAGGATAACCATGAATATGGGATTACTATGAATGCTCTGTGGACATTATCACTGGACAAATTATAATAATTAGATAACTTACACCGGGATGGGGGAAACTGATGAGTACCGATATAGTTTCCATGTTTATGATGGTCTTATAGTATCGTGCGGCCATATACTTGGATTCGACCTTGAGGCCACCAGGCGTTTCCGTGGGGTGTACTTGCACCCCTACTCCTTTGCCTGCCGGTTGTACCATAAGCCCCTGGGCCTATTCCTGTGAAAGCGGTGACATCCTATTTCTGTTCGAGTGTACAATAAGTCCCGGTACCTAGCGGAACGTTCCGGCTCAGCACCGGATACTCCTTGACCGTTGTCCCAGGCATGTACGGACCCATTCTAAGCATGGTTCGTCGATCTCCATCAGTTTCTAATAACTTACTCCTCGATCTTTGTGCTGAGGTATGTGGGATGGGACACATACCGATGTATACAAATTAGATGAGTCTTAATATTAATAATAACATGCTCCTGATATATGACTAGCTATACTCTTGGTTTATACTGCTCACCACTTAGACGTGTGCTATCTTGTTGGATTACTTGATTACTTTCATACTGTTTCATTATTATATTATGAAGGCAAAGTCAGGTTATATAAACTCAGATTATAGTGACGTGATGTACAGGGTATATATATGAGAGTTTCCTTGTTGGGATTATTCTTTCGACGTACTAACCTCACAGATCGATAATGTGGGCTTATATAACTGATTTTCTTGTAGTTACTTTATTTACTGTCTCATTTCATGTACATATGTGCTTATATTCACGATACACCTTTCCTGTACACTTATGCTGGATATGCACGCCACCTGGCTTTAGTATATGTACTCGCTGGGGTTGCTAACAACCCTGAAGTCTGGACCGTGGTGGCCATACTGTACCTGATCAGAGTGGCGCAGCGGGAGCGTGGATTAGCAGTTGTCTGTCCGGACCCTCTTCCTTCCCGCCTCTTCATGATCGGCTCGCGAGATTTTCATCTTACCACTCGTGAGTACTTTTCCAGTATTTCATATTGTGTATCCTGCTTTTGTGCTTCTTAGTGATCATATATTCTTCAGATATTATATCATGTGTAACGCCCCGATCCTAAAGATACGGAGACGTTATGGCGACGTACATACGCAAGGCGGAAAACCCTATGTACGTACGCTAAGCCTCAGTACAGTAAATAATCTCCACATATACCTGAGTTCCAGCATGAAATAAGTACAAGAATACCTGCAGAAGAGGTTAGCGATCATAACGGATATGAAAAGATGGACAAATAATATAACAAAAATAAATCACTAAGACACCTATGGATAGTCCCGATGAGGAATCTCCCACGTGACTCCAAAGCACTCTCTGAAGCTACGGTAACTCGGATCTCCAACCTGGGCATGCAAACCCAGGGTCGTCAGAAAGCGACCTAGTGAGTGGTAAAATGAAGGAGGCAAAAATATGTACTATAGTAATACAAGCACGATACTAATATAGAATACATGCTGTTGTACTAGTGATACCATATGCATAGAATAAGCAGTAGAAATATATAACCATGTGAGCAGTAGAAATATATATATATATATATATATATATATATATATATATAATATAATATATATATATATATATATATATATATATAATATATTATATATATATATATATATATATATATATATATATATATATATATATATATAAACTTGTCATCTTTTAATACCATTACTAAGCAGGTTATCCTCGGGTCAGGCCTATAGTCGAATCCATTTTATATCATCAATAATGTCGTCTAGTGGTGACGTGATAGAAGTGAACATGCAGGTGGGCATATGCAATATGAACATGCATGTGAGCATATGCAATATAACCATCATACGGTGTCGTGCATATACATGTTTGCAAGGAATACAGGAAACATACCATATGCACTACATATATACATGTACATGAATCACATGCTACCACATGGAATGTAACGAATATCCGAAAATGTAACATGATATACAGGTGACATGATAGCGAATAACATATCAGCTATCGTAACAATTACGAAGGGACAATAATATACATGAGTAGAGCATGTCATGTGATTTATACAATAATAACAATCAGTACCACCTGATATTTTAGTCAATCTCTTCCAGTGTCCCATACCACTGGCAGTTCATACTGGAGCCCGCACTCCAGATGAACCCATCCGGACATGGCCTACGGGTACCATTATCCAAACGAGAGAGTGACCAAATAACAAGTGTTCCCGACGTCACTATTGTGTATACTGTTATATTATGTTACTTGGAAACCCATGGTTGAGGAGTTCTTATCGGGTGGATGTATCCCGTGCATACCCGGGATCACGGCCTTAAACAAGCCCCTGACTGCTAAGACCAGGGCCCTCCGCTAAGAGGGGAGCATGAATCAAGTAACAAGAGCTCATGGAGCAATTGGTAGGTAGCACTACCGTCCCCTGCAGTGGGAAAATAATATGGATCCAGTACATCACCCGATAAGATCTAATCAACCGTCAAGTCTCCCCCATACCCAAGTTAGCTTTATGATCTGTTATATCAAGTATACAATGTAACAAGAATAACTATTGTACATGATACGGGTAACATGATAACTGGACCTGAGCTCTGTTGATAGCATAGAACAATATAACGGGAAACGAGAACAATATAACGGGAACAATATAATAGGAAACGGGAACAATAGATGTGGGATTCCACATATCGCGTATCAACAGCTCTCATGTCCAGTAACGGGAATATCCATATCAGTGACAGGAAACAATCATATAACATGAATACGGTAACATGAAACAATAATACGTGTAATCTGAGCGGGAATCCATATGACAAGAATAAAGAAACCATACATGCATGTATAACAGTGCTATGTCGAGAATCCATGTGACGATGATAATAATATGACATGCGGTAGTCCGTGCATTGGTATATCCGTGTACCCATGAAACATAAATGTGTAGCAATAATCCGTATAATACATCGGTATCTTGATAATAACAATAATATGGAATGTTATCCGTACTCGTGGAACATAGATGTGTAGCCATAAGTCTACAGAGCACTAATCCATGTAATACCAGTGGTCCGTGTATCGTGTAATACCATGTCCTGTGACTTACCGTAACGGTGTCTAGCATGATTGTCTAGTAACAGTGTAGTGTCATCGTATATCTATGGCTCAGTATGCATGTCACGTGACTGTGATACACTACATGTCATAAGAGTGTACAAGCATATGACGACCTAGTGGCCCGAGTGGCAGCTGCTGTGCAAGTAGAATGACTGTGTCCGAGTTGTCTATGTCAGTATTTATTATTATTATTATTACCTCCTTATCTTTATTCTAAATCAGGAAATACCTAAAAATATTCTAGGTTATTCTTATTACAATGCATGTCTAATCATTACCAGTTAATAATTAGTAGTTACCGTATTTTATCCATAATCATGATTTGTCACAGAAAGCAATCAATTCCTATCCCTAAACATGATAAAAGATAATTTATAAAATAAAAAAACTCACAAACTAGCCATGGGAAGGTAGCTCTCTTTCTCACGATCTCAACGGATCCAGAATCGTCCAAATCGGAGTCCGGATGCTCCTGATATTGCTCGAAAACCAAAACCGATATAAAAAGGTTAGATACGTAATAAACTGAAATGTTCAGGGGGCTAATTGTAATTTTATAGGGACCTAAAAGTAATTTAGAAATTTACAGGGGCTTAACTGTAATCGTACCTTTAATGGGTCGGGTTTGATGCAAATGGGTCGGGTTTGGGTTAAACCCAAAACCCGAACCCACTTGGGTTTCTTCTCCAAGAAGTAACAGCAGCAGCAGCCGCACGGCTGCTGCTGCCGCCGCTTGCGCAACGGCCGCCCGGCCGGCGCGGCCACCCCGCCGGCGCGGCTGCCCTGCTGGCGCCAGTGCCGCCCCGGCGCCGCTCCGGCGTCGGCCGCTCCCACTGCGCGAGGAAGAGAACAGAGAGGGTGGGGGCGCCAGCCCCCACTCCACCACTTACGCCGCCGGCCTGGCCGGCCTCCGTCGCCGCCGGCCTGGCCTGGCCAGCCTCCGGCGCCGCTTCGGCGCCCACGGTCGTTGGCCATCCAGCAAGAGTGAGAGAGGGGAGAGGAAGTGGGAGAGAGGGAGATGGGGGCCCTCCTTCCCCAGCGGCCGGCCCTGCGCCGGCCGGCCTACGGCACCGCCGGCGCCTGGCCGGCGGTCAGGCCGCCGGTGAGAGTGAGAGGGGGAGAGAGTGGGAGAGATGGAAGGAGAGAGAGGGGAATGGGTTTTTAAAGGGGGGTGAATGGCGGTGGGGGACGTTTCCAGAGAAAGGGAGAAGAGAAGGGAAAAGAAGGGAAAAGAAAACAGTAAAAAAACAATTAATATTTTAATATTATAATATTAGCCTAATATTCGACCATCTCCGAACGAGGCCCAAAATTATAGAAAATAAAGAATATTATCCTGAGACGTAATATGAAGACGGTTTGAAGAAATTCTATCCGGTTTGCAAATTAAAAAATCTCGAAAGCTGTCGCCGGTACTGAACGACACGGTTTGGCCGGGTCTTCGATAATTCAGAAAATTCCCCAAAATACCCAAACGTAACTAATACGATTCTAAGACACACGGTGAAAGCGGATTCTAAATATTCTACTCCATTTATGAAATAAAAATCGGAAGGCCGTTATCGGCATCGGTCGACACCGACTACAGAGATTTTCCAAAATAATCCAGAAAAATTCCAGAAAATCCTAAAAAATCTAAAATATTAGAAAATAAATTTTGAAACTGAAAACGGCTCAATCGGACTACTACGGAGGTCAAATCAATTTTTGTACGTCGTATCGCGTACCGATACTATTATACGTACACCGGGGATCAGGGGGTTACATCATGCCTTGTAATAACTGTGTACTGGTGTTATTATTGCTGGGTTGTGTGTTACCACTGTGCTTCCGTACTCTGATTCTTGCCTGTACTGATGCTTAGCGTATGTACGTGAGGGTATCTCCGACCTGCGTATATACGTCACAGTAACGCCTCCGTACCCGCGGGATCGGGGCGTTACATTTTCTCACGTAACTCTCTCTAAACTAAAAATAAAATAAAAGAAAAAAATAAAAATTATATTGAAGAAGAAAAGAAAAACTTAAACTAAACTAACCAAGTCTCTCTCTGGAGTGATGCCCTTTCTGCTTTCGAGCTATGAGGGTATTTATAGGAGAAAATTAGAGGGATAGAAAGCGTATGAAGATAGAGAAAGCTGACTATTTCTGGATTTGAATCCTCTCCTTATCTCCAAACTTGATTTGATTTATTTAGAGTTATATGTAGAAATTCAATTCTGATCTGCAGCTTGTTATCATGTTGAATGCTGAATATGACTCATGCAATGACAGAATTGAAATGAGTGATCAACATAAAAATTGTATCCATTTAAATCTTCTTTCTGGATTATCTTGAATAGACTTGAGTTTGGGTAACGAAAGTTATGATTAAAATACTAAAAAGCGTTCATTCTGAATTCGAGTCTAAATTGATTAAAAACTCTGAAGTTACTTGAGTTTTTCTCCT
The DNA here is from genome assembly GCA_038442645.1 of Agave tequilana. Classification (NCBI taxonomy): domain Eukaryota; kingdom Viridiplantae; phylum Streptophyta; class Magnoliopsida; order Asparagales; family Asparagaceae; genus Agave; species Agave tequilana. Next base: position 6,899 of record JAVJIF010016291.1, read on the forward strand.
TATCTCCATATACGATTGATTCATCTCATCGGTTGATCTTCTCTCTATCTATCCTCTTGAATTTTCAAACTGTCTTCTAGAATTGATGAAATATCTACTTATCTTCAGCGAAACCAATAGAGTCTTCAAACAATTCATTTTCTCTTGAAATTAGATGATATTATCTTATCTGATATATTCAGTTTTTAGATAAGACAACTTATATAACTTTTGGATTTGAATTGAGCTCCTTTTTTTGAATTTTTTGGATTTAATTGGATAAATCTATCAATCTTTCCATTTTCTTCTTCGTTAATTACACTGCATACCACTGAATATGAAAATACATTAATAGCAGAGTTTTATTTAAATATAAATGCAAAAACATAACGCGTATGATATAAAAACATGTAATGCACATGTATGATCAATATGATTATATAGTATCGTTTTGAATGAATAGAGTTTCATTACTTTTCGAGCGTCTTTCTATCTTGATCGATTAAGGTGTATTGGCTTCTATTGTGGAAGTGCCTGAGATGGCATTTACTTCTCGATTTTGAATGAGAGGAAATAATCCTTATTCTGATTGTTGGCGCCCTGAAGAGTCGTTCAACTCCGACTGAGTAATAAATCCGGGTGAGTGATGTCTGGTCGGATGTGAGCTCAGGGCGAGGCTTGAGGCTCTCTTCTTGGTCTCATGCGCCCGAGACTTTCTTCTTGAGCCCGTGTGAGACTTGTAAATGAACTGGGCATGCTGATAGAGAAGCGAAGCATTCAGGTGTCTGGACTCGTATCGTGATCTTGACGAGGGGTCAAAATCTGACCACTGCAATATACTATTTGTATGAGTACAAATAACATTCCATTGAGAGAACAACAAAATGGCTTATCTTCATTGTTTGCCCTTGTGAGGTTTCGGTGTGTTTGTTTTGCACATAATGACTGTAATCAAGTCAAATTGCAAATAGATAATTGCTGATGCGCTTCTGTATTGTTCGTGAAATTCTTTCACTACAGAGGTTCAACGCCGCGGGGTCATAGTTTGGGCCGTTTGTTTCGCGTAAAACTCCGTAATTCGTAAATGACTTACTACCCAGTTACAACTACGGCGTTTGTTTGGACCGTAATTCGTAAAAGACTTACGTAACTCAACTAGCACTCACTTGCAACCTAGTAACCACTCACTTCCAGCCCAGTTACAGTTAATTTTGTGGTCATACAAATTTGTAATATTTTTTTATATTAATATTAAAATTTTTTAATATTTAACTTTTTTAATATTTATTTGCAGTATTAAAACTTTTAAAATCACCAAATAGTTAATTTTGTGGTCAACTTTTCACTTACGACTTATACATTACGACAACCAAACACCGTAAAGTACAATACTCTTTCCCACTTTACAATTTTATATTACCAACCAAACACCGTAAAATTTACATACATGTAACTCATTTACAATTGTAAAAGACTTTACCAATTACAACTACGAATTACGGCCAGTTACGACAACCAAACAGACCTGTGCAAAGGAGGAATCTATCCACTTCTTGTACGATTCGACGTAACTTAATTGTTGTTGGATTGGTGTCAGTGCACGTAAGCTGTAGTGACTTGTTAAGATTGATGGGACAAAAATGCGATCACGACGGTCCACCTGACACTGTTATTGCAACCTTGCCTTTGGTCAGGGTTGTAACCAGCGCAACCAAGATATCTCCGTAGACTCTGGCTTGTCCATACGAGTAAGCCTTTTAACTTCATTTGGTTCCCTCATCTTCCGGTATACATAGTTTGGATTGCATAGGCTTTAGGGCACTGTTGTATCCATAGTCGAAAAAACTGATTAGTTTTTTAGAGGGAGAAAACAATTTGTCGATTTTTGGTTGATTCGACCCTTTATCGGGTTTCAAGTTCTAATTCATCAGGCATGTTAGCTGGATGATCCTACAAAGGGATCAAATCACATCTTTTAAAACATAAATTTATATGTTTGTCAATATATAATATAAACTGATTAGAGAAAGATTTTCTCCCGTGACTCCTTCATATACTTTTGTCTGTTCATCGTCTGTCTTCATTTGCAGACAGAGCGAGCAAGAGAGAGCATTCAGCACAGCAACATTCTTCTTTTTTCCTCCAACCCCTCCCCCTCCTCCTCCCCCTCCCCCTCCTTCATCCTCCCCCTCTTCCTTCTTCATCTTCTACATTGATTGAATTTGGTTGGTTTCTTATTGTAAGCGCGATATACTAGCAATTTGATACTATGTACAGTTGTTATTTAGATCACTGCCATTAACTTGTGAGGTTACATTAAGAAAACATTGTACTTATGGTCCTAGATTTAAGGCTAAGCCCATGATTTTTGCAACCCCTACACACAAAGAGGAAATAAAATAAAAATAATAGATTACCGCTTGATAGTGAAACGGAGCTACAAAGAGATGAGAGAGAGGGGAACATAGGATGAAGAAGGAAGAGAAATGTGAGAGAAGGAAGGGAAAGAAAAGGAGGAGGGGGGAGAGGAGAGGAGGGGAGAGGAGAGAAGGGGCTCTCTCTGCCTTTCTCTCTTCGGGATAGACTGGACGGACAAAGTCGAAGAAGAAAACCTCTAATCGCACGGTTTGATAAGTAAATAAAAGCGAAAAAAATTCAATCACAAAAAAAAAAACAAAAAAAAACTGGAAAATATATAAGAGAACAGAGAGATAGAACAATAGTTTCAATTCCCCTGTAAACCCCTGCTCACCTCTCCTCCGAAACCTCCCCTGTAACCCGGGTTCCTCCCATCCCTCCACCCCTACAGACTCCGCTCCATCTTCCGCCATGAATTCCTCCATAGCTCGCCAGACATGGGGAGCTCGAGAACAACATCGTGTCGATGGAACCAAGCTCCTCCGCCTCCGGCGGCGATTCCGACGGCATCTACTACTACGACGAGGCGGCGCAGACCAAGTTTCTGTTGGAGAAGCCCCCACGACCCCAACTATTTCCGCCGCGTGCGTATCTCGCCCTTGCCCTCCTCAAGATGGTGGTCCACGCGCACTCCGGCGGCAACATTGAGGTCATGGACCTCATGCAGGGAAAGACCGACGGCGACACCATCATCGTCATGGACGCCTTCGCCCTCCCCGTCGAGGTAACGAGACCCAGGTCAATACTCAGGCCGATGCCTGTGAGTTCATGGTCGCCTACTCTCAGGCCAACAAGCAGGTGAAACCCTAAGCCTAATCTCTCTCTCAATTCTGGTGATTAGGGAAATCTATTACATTGATTGCATCGTTCAGTAGAGTAGCTGATTTTGTTCAATTAGCCCTAAAACTGAAAACAGTAATTTTATGCAGGTAAATTTGAAATTATTAGTTGGGGATACCATTGTGAGAGAAAATACTAAAAATGTCTTTAGTATTCTCTCTAATCTTTGCCAATCAAACAACTCAGGCGTTATTTCAATCTGAACCCCTAAGTTTTTTCTGCTAAAATTTGTGCTCAATAATGTACAGTAGTTGGAGGACATTAAGTATTTCTGACGAACACTGCCAGTAACTTAACCCGCATTCAAATTAGTCTGAATAGATGAGAATTGAGGAAAGATGCAGCCTGAGGTTATTTTGTTGTTTGGTATGGCCAGTGATATTTGAAAAGGAAAGCCAAATTATGTCAACCTGGTGTTGTTTTGTAGCTAAAAGATCAAGAAGAAGCCGTTTTTAATTGTTTATTGAAACAATAACCATAATCCTAATTTATGCTGTTATTTTGGGTACAAAATTGTAAGTGGAATCCCCAAGTTCCTCCCAAAAAAGCCGTTGCTGCAATCTGAGTCTAAATTTTAATATTGTGCACCATCAAAGTGAGAAACAAGGCACAAGGCGCACAAGGTACAAGCCGTTGATCATCAAAGACTATTTTTCATGTGCTTTTTTAATATATTAAAAAAGTGGTTGGTTTCTGTTTGGAAGCAAATATTCTTGTCTTTTTGTTGTCTCCGTGCTTAACATTTAAATAGGCTGGCAGGTTGGAGAACGCTGTTGGTTGGTACCATTCACACCCAGGGTATGGGTGCTCTTGTCAGGCATTGATGTGTCAACACAGATGCTGAATCAGATAGCCCAGGAGCCATTTTTGGCTGTTGTGGTCGATCCCACAAGGACCGTCTCAGCTGGGACAGTCGAGATTGGGGCATTCAGGACTTACCCAGAAGGGTACAAACCACCAGACGAGCCTGTCTCAGAGTATCAAACTATTCCTCTTAACAAGATTGAAGATTTTGGGGTTCATTGGAAAGAGATTACATCTAAATTTTAAGTTTTTAATTTGTGTCGCAAATTTTCACTTGTCACATGGCTTGTCACATGATTTATCTATTTGCTGGTGCAGTATTATTCATTAGACATAACTTATTTCAAGTCTTCCCTTGATTCCCACCTCTTGGGCCTGCTTTGGAATAAGTACTGGGTAAACACATTGTCTTCATCCCCTCTCTTAGGGAACATAGATTATGTTGCAGGACAGATTTCTGATCTGGGTGAGTGTATTTTTTTTTTTGTTTAATGGGAATTTGGAATATTTCACAAGTAGTGTTGCATTAGCTGGATATTATTACTCCAACAATTTATTGCTTTTGTATTTAACATTGCAGAGATGTTTCTATGAGTAGTATATATCTATAGTTAACTAAATTCTCCACAATTCTTCTACTGCAGCTGAAAGACAGAGAATCAGTTGGCTCATACACATTTTGGCTCGTTCCTCGTGTCCTCACAACGGAAGAAAGCGGTTAGTATGCACACATATGATTTTTTTTTCATTGAATGGTTTGTGTGGTATAGTTTTCATGTGTCCTGGATGTTGATCAGTTTGGAATAAATTTTCGGTTGATCTATGATCTGGTTGACCCATTTCACTCGGGGACGAAAATGATGCATGTGTGAAGTGCTGGCATTGTAATTTTATGCTAGAAGCATACTTCATCAGTGATGCTTATCTCTAAATATGCCATAATAGTTTATATCATTATTTGTCTCTACATATGTTATAACAGCTTAAAGCTTTTGTCCAAAGTAACAAATTTATGTGCTTAGTTGCCATAATCACAAGTATGCTAAAGGCAAGTGCATTTTCCTAACATTTAGATATTTGTTTTAGTGTTTTCTTATGATTGTCTAAATTCTTCTTGCTTATCAGTTATCACTTGTTCCCTTAAAAGAGCAGGGACTTGAAGAAACACGCCAATAGTCGAGGGTTGAACTGAAGAAAGAAGAGTTGTCGATTAAGCACTTGGGAAAGGAATTTACTGACCAACATTTCTACTTGTAGTTTCTTTGAAGACGAGGAACCTCCCTAGATATTTGGTTGTAAGTAGCTAGGTGGTCAATGCATATTTTAAAAGCCCAAAACTGTAAGAAAAGTAGACAAATTAAATATTGGTTGGATAAGAGGAGAAAGAAGCTGTGCATATTCATTTTGATTCGAGGCCATTCAGGAGTATGTATTTCTTGCACTTCTCCTAAATTTGAGGGGCGGGCACTGGGGGGGGGGGAGCTATTTGCAAGGTGAAAGGATTTCTGTGAAGGTGTAGTTTTCTTAGATATGATCCATTGAAACATCCATTAAGGGGGAGGGAGGGAGATGATGGAACCTATTATGTTAGTTGAAGGCATTTCGGCAAAATGTAGGTATAATTTCATTAAGAGACGATCCGTTGAAACATTCTTTATTTGGAAAGATCCTATCTCCACCTAAGGGTACACCTAGCACAGGAAACATACTATAGTTGTAAGGACAAAAGGTACAACATTAAGGATAAATGGGGTAAGACCCAACCAGTATAAGCTAATTCCCTCTATAGCCAGAATTAGGTTGGACTAGTTAGAGGGAGGATTATTTTATTTTCTCTTAGTCAAGGTTCTAAATATCGGATATCGGGATCGTATCGGATGGTTTTTCATATCGGATATCAGATATCGGGGGAGATATCGGGGATATGCGCGCATATCGGGCGTTCATATCAGACATTATATATAATGAAATATTGATAAATAAAAGTTAGTTTAGTGTCATAGATATCATCTACCTAATAAAAATGATGTAATATGCATACAAAGACAATAAAAAATAATGTACATTTGCACGTAGTCGTGCAATAAATAAGTTATTTCATATCGGGCGATAGATCGGGCGACTTATCGGCCGATATTGGGTGACTTATCGCCGATATTTCAAATATCGGCCGTTTTTTCTGCAAACGATATGGCGAACGATTTTCCCATATCATATCGGCAGCAGGCAAAATATAGGACGATATCTCGGCCGACTCGGCCGATATTTAAAACAGGACTTTTAGTAACCATTATGTGTTACAACAAGGTAATTCGGGTTTGTCATGTCCCCAGGAGTCGTGGATCAAGGACTCGGCCGAGTCGTATCCGAGTCGGCCATCACGAATTCGACTCGGGGGCCCGAGTCGAAGGCCGGGCGCTGAGTCGACCCGGGTCGGTTCCAACTTAGTCAACTCGACCGAGTCGTTTTGGTCTCATTGTGCAGCACATTGCATTGATTTGATGCTTGAAGATATTAGCTTTGTGAAATCAGTCAAGAAGACATTAGATGATACTAAGATGATCACATCATTCATTTACAATAGCCTCAAAGTGGTGAATTTAATGAACTATTTACCAGAGATAGAGATTTGTTGAGACCAGGTATAACGCAGTTTGCCACCGAGTTTATTTCTATTGAAAGACTTATTCGCTATTAGTAAGATTTGAAAAGAATATGTACGACTATAGAATGACGTGAATTCAATTAGGAAAGAGTAGAAGAAGTGTACAAGATAAGATTTCTAATCTCATTCTAAATGATCGGTTTTGAATGAAGGCAAGAGGGTCCAAAACATTATGGATCCTTTTGTTAGAGTCTTGAAGATAGTGGATCAGGACAAGAAACCTACATTATCTATTATATATAAAGCTATGGATAAAGCAAAATTGGATATAAAGGCATCAAATAAGAAGTAGAAGAAGTACCGGGATATCATTGATAGAAGATGGGAGGGACAATTGCATAGACACTTGCATGCTGCTAGTGATTCATTTGCCTAGAAATCATATTTGTTGACTAGAAATTGAAACTGTCATATCATAACAATAATGTATTTACATTATTGCAACATATTTTTTAAATCCAGCACTCCAATATTCAAAATTTTTTTTCTACACATTCAGAAGTGAGAAATGGATTAAAGGAGGTCATTAAAAGATTGGAGCCGGATTTTAATAAACAAGCAAAAGCTATTAATGAGGTAACAATAATTTATTTATTTCGTCGATATAATGTTATGCAAATATTAACACTTATGATGTGTATTCTCATATATAAAATTATTTGTGGATGGAGTTGGAGAATTTAGAAGCTCACTGAATAGAAGAGCAATACAACAATTTTTTTAGCTGATTGGTGGATTAATTATGGCGAAGAAGCTCCCTATCTGCAGAAAATTATCATCAAAGTTTAAAGCCAAACATGTTCTTCATCGGGTTGTGAAAGAAATTGGAGCACGTCGTCGCTAATTCATACAAAATTGCTCAACCGGTTGGCAATGAACAAGTTACATAAACTAGTATTTGTGCATTACAATATGCGGTTGCGAGTAAGAAACTTGACATGCAAAAGCGACACTGATGATTATTACAACCCAATTGATCTGAATAATATTTTCAATGATGATATTTTAGATGAGTGGATTCGTGAGGTAGAACAACCGATGTTACCACCAGATGACTTAGGTTGGTTGGATGAAGGTATTCGTCGTAGTGACGAAAGTGGCAGTGATGGCGACGACGATGGTGACGGTGGTGATGATGACGGCGGTAATGGCGGTGACGGTGGTGATGATGATGACAGCGGTTATAGAGGTGATGGGGTAATGATAAAGAGACTCATGGTGTTGGTGGAAGCTAACGAGGTGGTGCTATACATAGGATTCAGAATATTATGCCACACAAGATACAGATCATGGAGCATGGGTGAAAATTTCGCAACAACGTAAGCATTTGGATCGGTTGGTTGATTTCAGTTCTAGCAATAATTATTCGAGTAGACATGACAACTGCTCACATGGTCATCATAGTCTTGAAGGCCATTTACAGGGGTTGGGTTTGACATCTGGCAATATTCTAGCACTGATTATTCTAGCACTGGTGAATATTTTACTAACAGCACTGAATATCGAGGTTTTGAGTATTATCACGATGGAGCTGATATTGCACAACCCTTACCACTATATTACTTTGATGTTGGATTCTCTGGCCAATCATCTCAGCCTACAGGATCTCACCCACAAACATATTATTATCCTTATGGAAACTATATACCCGATTTTTATACTTATCGCGAGGATGATGATAATGATGATTTTGTGCCTCCTCGTACTTCAATATGGAAATGATTATATTAGCAGGTACTTATGAATTTTTTTTTTCAATTTACTATATTATGCATGGATTTTGATATCTTTCTACCGACGACGCTTGTATTTATACTTTCACTTTATGTTTTGAGTGTTAGGTGATATGTTTTGAATATGTGATACATGAATTTTGATATCTACATTTTTTTTACGATTTGTCATGATTTTTTCATAATTTTTTTTAGCGTTCTATGTAGCGTTTTGCGCTACCGTCCGAGTCCGATCTGAGTCGCTGGGACCGATCTTTTTCGGTGCCAGCCGAGTTGGTGGCCGAGACCGAGACTTTGACCATGCCAGGAGTACCTCTAGTCTAGGAGTAACACCTATCCAAACTGCATGTGGATGGTTTTAAGTAACAGATCTATCAATAACTATTGCTTGTTGAGAGTGGTATTGCAATGAGATCAACAGGAAACATCCACGTTGGAGCAATTGTTTTGAGGAATAATTTTCTGTGGGTAAGGCGAAGAAGATGCAAGAAAGTGACAGTTCAGTATTTTAGGTAATACATCATAGAAGGAGAAAAGATAATAATCTTTTGTAAGAAGAAGCTCAAATAATTTTGGCATCCAAAGCATTACTGAAGTGAAAATGGTATAAAAATTTGCCTGAGTGCAGCCACTCTTTTTGGGCAGTCCCCCTTGTTGGTGAGAAGAATGCCAACTTTATTTGACACCTTGTAGATATTGGATAGTATGTAAGGTATACCCTCATGAAGTGTGTGTATAATGTATTCACAGTATCTTTTAGATGCCAATTCACTGTCCTCTTGTTTTTGGTGCTCTGTGCACTAACTAATATGTATATGCAATACAGTTCAAGTAAGTTTCATGTTACAACTCTCTCCCCCATAGATTTCCATGTTTCCCCTAAAAATTTCCATGTTGTTGTAATTACATTTCACCTGTGTCGTATTCTTGTCTTTTATACCTTTCCTGTTGTTTTTGGTGCAAGGAGTTCCATGTTGATGCTTCAATCACTAGCTTTCCATGTGATATCTAAACTTCGCGGAGCTGCATTTACCGAGCATAACACTTAATTTGACAGCTCTCTGGCCTGTAGGCTGTACCATGCTCATTGGTGTATGCAATCTTTTAATAGTGGGTTGATGTTGGGACAATAATTGGGTATGGGTGTGTGCATTCATGTATTCACTTGTGCATCTGATGTAATATGGATCACTTTCAATATAAATAGAAAGGAAAACTAAGGTTTTGGAAAAGAAATAGAAAGAGAAAATTAGGGTTTGAGAAAAGATATAAGAACTGGATAAATTTGAGTTTCACACTCCTTGCACAACAGGCTTTACACTCTTGCACAACGGGCTTCATACCCCTCACACCAACCTTAAGTTCTTAGATCTCAAGAATTCAACTTAAAAAATTTTCATTCATTCATTCAATATCAATAGTAGAAGTCTTGTAGCCTATTTGTAGGCTTTACAAAAGTCAACTCAGTATATAACTGATATGTACTAAAACTAATACAAAGAAACTAAAAAAAATCAAAAATACAATAAAAGAAACTACGTAAAGACTACTTGAACTACTCGAACACAATCGAAGCAACCCGTCTTCTCCAATAGTGATTATGCGCCGAGGTCGTGGCTGAATATTCCCATCATTCTCCTCGGGTGGAAGAAGACTCGACCCCCCTCGAGTCTAGTATAAAAATGCTCTCGTATCGCTCTACATCATCTGGGTCAATCCATGCATCATAAGCAGTGCTTTTCTTTTCCAATAGATCTTATATCTTCGAGTCCCATCATCATTGGTGGCGCTGGTAATAATCTCATCATCTAAGATTTTATCGATTTTATCTGCTTTATTTGGTAAAATATCTTGGAGTGAAGAAAATATTTCTAAAAAATAGGCTTAAGGGAATGCTCATCAACCAGTAAAATAAAATCAAGACCCTTGTAATCCATTAAGTTTTTAACATTGAGAGTAGGACTGATACCAAAATCTGTAACATAAACATTATCGTTCAATTTATTCAAGATTTGAAATGGATCAGAACTACAAGCATGCAAATTTTTAACAATCTCACTAATATTAAAAGTTTATAGTCTGTTCATAACATCAGCTCATAGCTCATCGTTAGCGTTATTTTGGCAATCTTATCACTGATTTATTCGTGTAATTCGTGTACGTGTGATGCAACAGATGATGTAAGTGATATGTAGATTAGAAACTTTACAGTGATTAGCTATGAGGACAAGATTGTGGGTTGTCTAGGCCCTAAACCATAAGCAATCTCATCATGGGGGCTTTCATTTATTGTCCTGTTAACATATGTGTTTTCAACAATTTCAATACTAGACAACTTAATATTAACTTGCTTTTTGAGCTCTACATACTTTGCGGGATTCACTCAGTAACATGACAGTTGGGAAGTCTTGCTCTCGGAACTAAACCAATAGTGTATTTCCTAAAAATTTTCGAAAGACCTAACACGACGTCTATACTAATATTCTGTCATGGGTAGTGTGGGACCAGTAGTGGAATATTAGTGAACGATAAAGTAAAAAAGGAAGGGGATAGTGTTGGCAGTAGAGAAGGAAGGGGTTGACGACCAGAGCAGACAATGACAATAAGGGTCAACAGTAGAGGAGGAAGGGGGTGGTGACCAGAGTAGGTCACCACAGGAGGGGAAAAGAAGGGACAAGTGGTGGAAGGGAAGGCGGGGTTGGCAGCAGAGCCAGGGAAGGGAAAAAACGTGCATTAGTTATGACAGTAACAACTGCGGTAGCCTGGGGAGCAACATTAACTTCTTAATCATGGAAGTGATTTCTGAAAAATAGCGCTTTCAGACTTATGGGCTACAATAAGAACTCCATTAATAAGGGCAATCTTAAAAGGACTGGTGGAGTCGGCAACTATATGTCCATACTCTTGGCGCTGATTACATCTATCACCAGTGCTAATCTTGAAAAATTTCTTTTTAGGATTTTTGTTTTTGTTATTTATTTCGACGTTCTTCTCCTTAACATCATTTCTAGGTGGGTGTGAAATGTTACTAGACCTATGAGGCTGGATAGGTGGGGAGATCTAGACACTGATTTTTTGATCAATAGCGGGTTGGTGGTCACGCCTGGCATACGACTGCACTGGTGGGTGCACGGTCGTAGGTTATTTACTAGCTAGAGCATCACTTTTTATTCTTTGGTTTGGACGTCGAAGGATTGGACTATGTTATCAAGCTTAGCCAATATAATGTTGAGTTTTGCGACAAATTTAGTTTCCTCGATCAGATCCATCAGAGTAAAAGGGGATTAACTAGACTTTCCTAAAGGTAAGAGAAGATACGACTCTAAACTAGATGTTGAACTAATTTTTTTGTATTTTGAAATTCATAATTTTTTTGTTTTGAATAAAGTTCTAGATTCTAAGATGCAAATAGAAGTGCCTAAGGTGTAATTCCTACCTAATTGTGCTATGTTATTATGAACGCGTACGAGGTGTTTAGAAATCAGTGATAATGCTACTAAACTCATGCTTCACCAACAGTTAAGATCGTTGGGTAAGAAGGATCAAAATTAATAATGTAGTCAATGTGTTTAACAAAGAGCATGCGTAGACTAATCTTGTTTAATTGTCGGGACAGTCAATTAAAGATAATATTTATGCTACACAAGTAAGTCCTAACATCAATATCAAACTAGTGTACGCAGTATTTGGTGGACATCAATCAAATCGATAACTTAGAGATGAATTATCAGACTTAAAATAACTGATCAGGATTAGGAACGTACCTACTGAGGATCACGTCAACCTCAGTGTCATGCTGATGGCTGTGGATGTGTAGTTCAGTCTTTCACGAGTCTAACGCCTCGAGAACGGCTCAAATCGGGCTCAAAACAGCTTCTGGGCTGAGCCTGCCGAGTTGAGACTGAGTCAAATCGGCTCGGCTCACCGAGTCAACTTAGTCTGAGCGGCGCGGGGTCGGCTTAGCTCGAGTCAGTTCGGGTCGGATTCGATTGAGGCTGACCCGAATCCGATTTGAAGCGGGTCGAATTAGACATAGTGGGTCTGTAGAGTCAGACCCGAACCATAACCGAATGGGTCGAGTAGAGAATCTTGACCTAAATCACTTGTTGGATGTCGACGACCTTCAAGGCGCTGCAGAGTAGTCGGCGGTGGTCTGCGAAGTCGGCGGTGGTCTGGTGCTGTCGGCGGTGCAAGGAAGAAGACGACGCGAAAACGACGGGTGTAAGTGTTGATGAGGTCGCGTCGTCGTCGGGATCTGATGGCGACAACGAGGTGGCGGTGCTGAACTGGCAGCGAGGATTTGGCGATGACGATGCGGTGGCGACGCTGATCTGATGGCTGCGCGACGAGATCAGATCACGACGACGAGGTGGCGGCTGATCTGGCGATGATGAGGTGGCAACACTGATCTGATGGCGGCGAAGGTTGAGAGAATAGTCGTCGACGGAATAGCGCTGCAGCGAAGACGGAGGAGAGGGTAGGACGACTGTTGCCGACGAGGTTTGGATCGTTGTCGACGAGATGCTGGCTGCGTCGGCACGCCATCGTGGCGGCGCAAACACGGCGGCGTGGGAGAGGCGAGGTCGGCGGGGGCGAGACGGCACAAACAAGGTGGCGTGGGAGAGACAAGGTCGGTGGGAGTCGCGACAGCGATGACGAAGTGGGATCTGGCGACGGGAAGGGCGGCAATATGAACATGGTAGGGTAGGGTTTTGAAGTGTTGATAGAGATGATGACAGTAAAAAATTCTCTTTTTTCCTCTTTTTTCAGCAAGCAAAATCTAAGAAACCTGAGAAAAAAAAATGAGATCTAGATATAAGGTTTTGAATTTTTTGAAAGAATAGATTTACGATATTGATCTTAAGTTAGGAGAAAAGGGAAATGAAATATTAAGGGGGATTGAGAACCAAAGTTTTGATACTAAAATTGATGTAATATTGGCGGATAACAATCACTTTCAATGCAAATAGAAAGAGAAATTAAGGTTTTAGAAAAAAAATAGAAAGGAAAAATTAGGATTTGAGAAAAAATAAAAATCGGATAAATTTAAGCTTCACACACCCTTACACCATGGGCTTCACATCCCTTACACCACAGACTTCACACCCTTTATATCAACCTCAATATCTCATATTTTAAAAACTTAACTGAAAAATTTTCATTCATTCATTCAATACCAATAATAAAAGTCTTGGGGCCAATTTATAGGTTTTACAAAATTCAAACTCTCTGGATATAACCGATGTGGTACTAAACTAATACAAAGAACTAAAATAAAAAAAAAAAAAATACACATAAAAGAAACTACATAAAAACTATTTGAACTACTCGAACACAATCAAAGCAACTCGTCTTCTCCAGCGGTGATATATGCGCCAAGGTCGTGGTGGATGTCCCCATCAACTTCTGTGTAATGCTTGTGTGCATCCTTGTTTTGTTGAGGTGGCATTGCAGTAGTAACGCAAACAACCATAACTATGACAATGTCTTTGTAGATTCCGACTGAAATCCATGCATGCAATGGAAGGATGAATTACACTTCAATTGTACAAAAAATTTAGACTGTTTCTGGCTGTTTTGTCAGATACTTTTACTCTTAATCACCAACAGTTGTGTATATTCCTTAGGGTCTAGAGATTATAAATGAGATGTTTTTTGTTGACATATTTTGGTCTGTTCATGATTGAATGCTTCGCTTGGATTGGTCATGTAACTCGGTAGCCTGGTCTTGATGTAGCAGTTGTGTATATTACCTAGGGCGAGACTATAAATATCCGTGCTGTTTTTCGGTGATGTTTTATTTGGTGTCTGTTCATGTCTGGTTGCCTTGCTTGGATGGCTATGTAGCTTGGTAGTCATTGGAATTGCTATGCATTCACCTATTATATCATTATAGACCTATTATCTTTTTAGAGATGCATTTGTAGTAGTAGAAACAATAAATGTAGTCATTCGTTGATTTGGTTTTGCACATAATACTTTGAAAGTTGAAACATCTCTGTAAAAAAAAGTTTTTTTAACTAATGTAAAACTTGGATCACAATCACATTCAAAGAAACTAGGGTATTTAAATTTGAAATTGGGAACAAGATATAATTTGGGTTTCCATCCCTTACATGGGCTTCTCACGCAAAACTCAAGAGAAAAAAACTCAAGAATTTAACTGAAATATTTGAGAAATTTTTAATCATTCAATAATTTAAAGAGAAGTTTGGGGACTTTTTATAGGCTTTACAAAAGTAGTTTTAGGAAACAACCGATGTGGTATTAAACACTCACATAAAGAAATACTTATTAAAGCAACTATCTAAAATAAAACAAGTCTAAATAAAACAAGACTAAAACCAAATGACGCAGTATGTTGCTTTCTGGATCTAAATATACTCGATCGAATTGTCCTCTAAGCGAGATGTGATGTCCTCATCAATTTTTCCTTGGTGAAAAGAATTCGATCCTGTCGAGTGTGTTGTGGGAAGTTGCTGCTGGCTGTGGTAATGCTCTAGTAAGTCGGGATCAAGCTATTGGAAGTCTTCCTCCGTAATCTAAGAATTTTCTGAATCATGTCTTCCTTTCCACTTAATGAGATAGCGTCGCGTTTCTCCGTCTCTAGTAGAAACAATATGATCATCTAAGATAGAGTCTATATTTTTCTATTGCATAGGACAATTTTGGAGGAAGTAGAGGTAATGGTGTTGGCGGTGGATGATCGAAGAGTAGATCGGGAGATAGTGATGTTGCTGCTGTCGATCGGAAGCGAAGATGGTGATGTTGGTATTGTCATTTGGAGGTGGGGATGACGGTGAGGGTGGCGTGGATGGTCGAAAAGAAGATCTGGAGATGGCGCTTTATTGTTGCTGGTCGGTGGCGAAGATGTTAATGTTGTGGTTGTCGATCAGCGGCGTGGGTGATGGCGACGGAGGGGACCTACGGTTAGGGCTTTGAGAGGGGATCAAGGGAAAGGATGAAGAAGATGAACTATTTCTTTTTTTTCGATTTTTTTTAAGAATAGATCTAGAGATTTAGAGTAGGGGCTGAAGAAAATTTGGAAGGGGATTGAGACCTAAGCTCTGATACCAAATTGATATAAAACTTGGATCACAATCACCTTAAATTGAAACTAGGGTTTTAAAATTTGAAATTGGGAACAAGACAGAATTTTGAGTTTCCCACCCTTTACACGGGCTTCACACCTAAAACTCAAGAGTAAAAAAATTCAAGAATTTAACTGAAATATTTGAGAAAATTTTTAATCATTCAATAATTCAAAAGAAGTCTAGGGCCTTTTTATAGGCTTTACAAAAAAGTACTTTTAGAAAAAACCGATGTGATACTAAGTCCCTCACATAAAGAACCACCTACGAACCACCTACTAAAGCAACTATCTTAAATAAAACAAGTTTAAAATAAACGAGACTAAAATTAAAAAACTGTAGTACACCGCTTTTTGGATCTGAAAAGACTCGATCGAATTGTCCGCTAAACGGTGTGATGTCCTCATCATTAACAGTCGGATCACACTGAGTTTTCATTTATGATATCATAAAATTCTGCAAAAGGGATAAAACTGACGAACATACATTAAATAACTTGGGCGCAAGTATATCTTGGAAAAAGATGACTACTAAATTTTTTAGGGCAGATTTTGATTCATTTGAACTCACTTGCTAGCCAGGATGACCAATAGGATTGCGCTTAATGCTGTGAACAATGAAAAGCAATTGCTGCATCGTGCACTCATTAAAAGAAGATGCATTGCCTTTGACACCTGTGAATGTCTCTGATCGCTTTTAACAAACACAATGTTTTGGATGATGTTGACTATATCAAAGTTACTCCTCACAGACGCAGTGCATCTCGTTGAAGAGTGATGAAATAAGTAGATTTCTTCAGTTGGCCATTTAACTCAATTAATTACCGCGATCAGTTGCCAATAACTAGAGAGCATACTGTAATTTGCTTTCCAACCTGTCACCATTCTTCTTGAGGATTGTTCACAATTGTTGCCACATTTTCTAATCAACGTTATCGTTAGTGATACTCTGAGTATTTTGATCTTTGCCCAGAGAAATTATTATTTCCCTCTTAGGTACCTCGATAACACAAAAATTGAGTATTATTTTTTCCCATCTCTTTTGGTCATTGGACCTAGTATGCCCCCCCCCAACCCAATCACTAGACAAGAAAAATGTTAATCAATCTTGAGATCATCATCATCATCATCATCGTGGAGCCTTTTCCCATCAAAAAGGGTTAGCTATGGAGAAGATAGCGCGGGCCCATGAAAGATTTGACATGTTTTATGATTGGCTGATGACCTAATGTCAACCCGCTTAATTAGTACTAGTTACGTTGCAGAGGAAACTACTGACAGAAGAAGGGCTTCCTATAATCCAAAAAGCTAGGCCGCTTGGCATCCTCAGAATTCTCCTTAGGTTGGAGGATAAAGTCCAGACTCTGGAGAAAAATGATAGATTTCCTGCAGAGGATTACATTCAATTTCGAGTAAAAGAAAGAAAGAAAGAAAAAAGAAAGAAAGAAAAAAGACGAGCAAAAAAATAAAATTTCCAAATAATCAATCTCGAGAATGCCAAATAATAAACTCGGGAAGATTGTTTGCTGCTGAATGAATAACTTTCTGAGAACGCTCAAATAATAATCCTAGGGAACCATGGGTCTCGAGATATGAGTTGAGTTTGCTGATAATATTATGAGTTGCGGAATAGCTTTTTATTGGTTACTTCTGTTGGCCAGAGGCCCTTCACTCTAGTTTTGATGATGATTAACTCATGTAGTTATAGTTTACTAATAATCTTGTGATATTTTAGTTTCAGATATTTGATCAAGATATTAGTAGGTGATTAGCTTCAACAAGGTGTTTTGAAGCTATCATATGTTGATTCAAGGGCTCGAGCTTCAAGATCGCACATTGCACTCGGTTGGAGTTAAGCTCGGTGGATCGTGTTTGGATCGAGTCTACTTGGAGAAGGAGTTCTACAAGAAGACCTCAGTATTGTGTTTAGTTTAGTATGTTTAGATCATTGTAAAGATTAGATAGTGTTGATATGCTCAAGTTCACATACACACAAGTTTAAAGTTTATTGGTTTTGGTTTTCAGTCTAATCGATATTTGGATTTCATGTCAAAAACGTAGATATAATATCTTTCATATATATTGGATCTTATCCATATACAATATGCTTCAAAGTTGTTTCAATATCATGTTTTTGTATTTACATGAGTTTTAGAGAAAACGATTTTCTATTTCAAAATCTAAGTTTGGAAAATATGATTTTTGTATTTAAGGCAAATTTTCATATCACAAAAATGGTTCAAATAGTTTTGTATATGTGTTGAATTTTAGTCACACATATTTGTATTTCAAAGATAATAAAAGAACTTATTTTTGTAGAATTTATGTGATTTTATGGGATTTATTTGAAATTAAAATGACAAGTTTTCTATCCTATAAATCCTAGCCCAGACACACTGGCGGTCGATCGGACCAGTGGTCGTTGATCGGCATGGTCGACTGATGTGCACGAGGACGTGCACATGGCCAGCCCACTTGGCCGGTCGACTGCGCGGGTCGACCGACTGAGAGCACCCCACTCGGGTGGGGGCCGGTCGACCGGGCGGTCGACCGTTGTCTAGGTACGGACGACCGGGCGGTTGACTGCAGGCACAACGGTCAGAAAATTGAAAAAGCGTTCGACCGTTAGCCGGTCGACCGGAAGGATATTTATGCCCTTTCCTGCTGCTAACAGGTAGAATTTTGGTGGGCTATAAATACCCACCTCTTTGAGCTGTTTTAAATAACAATTTTAAGAGTAAATTTTCTCATCTTTAGAAGTGCTTTAGCTACAAGTTTTAAAAGAGTTTTTGGTTTTAAAAGATCAATCTTTATTTGTTTTAAAGTGTTGGAAGACTCAAAGAAAAGAGAATCTTTTGGGAATTGGTTTTTGGTCTTGATTTTTATATCTATTTGAAGATTTTCCTAAGTGTTTTTTTGTTCCAAACACTTTATTTTCTCACACTTGAGCTATCTATCTATCCTATCTATTAGATCTATTTTGTGGAAAATTGGTTTGTGGTCTTTGTGATCACCAAGAGTTGTAAACCTTTTTGTATTTGTGTTGGTATCCCTCTAGCGAGAGGTGATTGTGGAAGTTGAGTTGGAATCCCTCTAAGTGTAGAGGTGATTGTTGGAGTGTTGGCTAAGTGCCTTATCCCTCAAGTGTGAGGTGATTGTTGTTTGATTTTGAGTCTTATCTCTCTAGTGAGAGGTTGATCTTGTTTGGCTAAATGTCTATCCCTCTAAGTGTAGAAGTGATTTGTGTTGTGCCTTACTTCTTGTGTAGAGGTTGTATTGTTGGAGAGAGGAGTTGTAACTTTCGTTTTGTATTACCCAAATCCTCAGTGAGGTTTCCTGTGGAAAGTCTTGTGTGGACGATGTAGTGAAAATCCTTCTGTGTGAAGGGGAACGTAGAGCAGTAGCTCGAACCTCGAAAGATATCTTGGCGTTTGCGTTTGATCCACTGTCTCTAAACTCTCTCTCTCTCTCTCTCTTATTTTGTGCATTGCATCATATTGTTCATATCATTTATATGCTTGGGTTTGTTTGTGTGCCATACTTGTGTTAACCAGGAGAGCTTAATATAGCACCCAACTCTTATTCAATCAAGAGGAGTTAGTCCAGAACCCTTCACCGGGAATCGGCTACACTTTTTGGTTACACTAAGTGTGTTACATTAGTTTTTTAATTTCGCATTATTTGTCATTAGCTTAGCCATACACCTATTCACCCCCCCTCTAGGTGTACTTTCAACTTCCACACGCTTAAAAACCTTCAGGTAATTCCTTGACACTATTATGACTATACTATTGAGATAAACAGCCTATTACAGGATCTATTTCTAATCATGCTAGATAGCACAAGATGTCTCTGGAAAAGCTGTTGATTTGATTAATGAGGGTGAAAATGCTCTTGAACTTGTTGTGCCGCCTTCCACTTTGATTATGCTCTTATTAGTTGTTTCTTGTTTGCCTCTCCTTGCATCTCTTTGCCCTTTCCCCCTTTCATTGATCAATTTTGTATGGTTATTTATATGTGT
Source organism: Agave tequilana (assembly GCA_038442645.1). NCBI lineage: Eukaryota > Viridiplantae > Streptophyta > Magnoliopsida > Asparagales > Asparagaceae > Agave > Agave tequilana. Next base: position 26,449 of record JAVJIF010016291.1, read on the forward strand.
TTTACATTGTTTTAGTGCATGTTTCAAGAGGTAAGTTTGGGAGGTGTTTATTGATGTCGATTTGATTGAGTAAAAAGCATTACTGATTCGTTTTAGTGTACTAGATTTTGGCACATTCCATGAATGTGCAGAATTCATGGTTTGTTCATTGCTGTTTTGTAGCCTGCTATCATGCAGTGAAAACATGGAGTCAAACATGAAACTTTGAGCTCTATTTAGAAGAGAAGGAGGATGTGACACGGGTGGGTGAGAAGTTAGAAGATGGAGATTTTTTTTCTCCTTTTTCTTTTTTCTTGGAGAAAGGATATAATTTCTCGCATGTCAGATGCGAGACAAAAACAACATAACTGAACTGATTGCAGTCCTCAAAACCGTCGTGGTTATAATAGTACGGCTGAAATAACTTCCTTTTGTACTTCACAATAAATTTTGAAAGCTAGAGTGCCGTTTTTCTTGTATAATAGGATGTGTTCTGAAAGTCACACAGAAATTGCACCCCACCTTTTCTGAGTCTTCTTGTTGAGGGGCCACTGAAATGATCTTTGCAGATTATTACTATCCACGGAAGTGAGGTGAAGAACTATGTGCTTCACTAACCTTTTGGTATCCCCAGTGTCTAAATTTTGGACTAGCTGTCCAAGACTCCAACTCCAACTTCATTTTGCATAGTATTTTGTTATAGATATATCCACTGACTAATAATCACTCTTTTTCATTTTGACCTATTGACACAGACACACACAAAGAATGTTCAAGGCCTTCTATCCTTTAGATCTACTTTACCTATCCTTTAGTTGGGGAGAGAATCCCTTGTATTTTTTTTGGGATGAGAATCCTTTGGATTGCACGTGATTTCCTTTTGTAATTCAAAATCCTTGTTTGAATAGCCAAGGACATGAATATCAAGGCCTGTTATTTCTTATTTTAATTCTATCTATGCATTCAAGGCATGCTATTGCATATTAGAATTACTTTGTAGTTAGTTATCATTTAATTAGAATAAAAAAGTTTTAGTTAATATTATAAAAATTGACTATTATAATTAATCCTTTTAGTTAATGATCCATATTCTAGTATATCCACAATTTTAGCCCTCAATGACATCAACCAATCAAATTCAAGAGGAAGATTTTTGTGGTCAAGCATAATATATATACTCTGGCACAATCTCTCATAAGTCCTAGACTCCTAATCACACAATCTAACATGAGAGGGTTTGAACATCATTAACTCACTAGGACATAGCATCCTCCGGAGTCCACAAATTCAATGATAACCAGTAACAAGAGCCACTAGCAAGAGCCATCATGTCTCTCTCTCTCTCTCTCTCTCTCTCTCTCTCTCTCTCTCTCTCTCTCTCTCTCACACACACACACACACACACACACACACACACACACCCCCGTCACCCATTAGGTTTGAAAATCACTGGGAAATGGAGGTCCACGATGATCAAAGTTCAAAGGAGATTTGAGATCATTGGAGAATAAAGTTGGGTCAACAATGATGTTCTGCAAATTGCAAATTCAACAAAAGGTTGAGGTTACTGACAAATGAAGGTTTGGTGCGATCAAAGTTTAATGAAGATTGGAGGTTATCGTGGCTAGAGTTTGACTTTCCGTTTGAGTTGCTAGAGGAGAGGAGAGAAAGAATAAGAAAGAGGGCTTTTTCTTTTGGTGTTTCGCTAGACAGAGGGAGTTCTATTAAAATGTTAATTAGTTTTGGATAAAGGAAAAGCCCCAGACCTTCCAAATCCACCTTTTTCTTGGGATTCAAATCCTTAGGATTAATTGTGAAAAAAGGTAACCAGACAGACATTTCCTGAGGATTGACCCAATTCTTGTGGGAAAAAGAAAATCTAGGGCGAAGATCATTTGGATTTAGTCTATCCAAACCAGCCTTCATCTATTTCTATATCTGATCTTTTTAGTTTGATCATTTTTAAGACCATTTACATGGGAAATACAAATTCAGGCCATAGATTGTTTAATTCCTGCCCTGATCATCCCTAATTCAGTAATGGATCCCCCCCCCCCCCCCCCCCCCCCCCCCCAAACCAAAAAAAAAAAAAAAAAAAAAAAAAAAAACACCCCAAACACACACACAAAAACCACCCCAACACACACACACACACAAAAACCCACCACCCCCAAAGCACGCACACACAGAGAATACCGCCGCCAAAAAGGGGGAAATCAACAAAAAAAGGAACACATACGTACCGCCGGCGGTCGTCTCGGTGTGGTGTCGAGCAACAAAACGAAGGTAAATATCGCCATGGGAACCCGTCAGCGAATATTCCGAGAGTTGGGCCTAACTCACTGTTCAGGCCCAACTACATTATAATTTTCAAAAAAATACATGACCACCATCCCCACCACCATTTATCATCAATCTGTACGTCTTAAAGTAAATATCGCCAAAGATGAGTTTTACACCTATGTTTCCTACACATGATGCATTCCCAAATGAACAGTGTTCCTGCAAATTGTCATTTTATCAGATTCTATAAGGATTTGGAGTGGGTCAGCTGTTCTTCGTTGCACCCTAAGAAGTATGGGCATGGATAGTGACATGTGAACTTTGGAAGTAATGATGATTTGTTTAAAAAATTTGTTTCCATTTGAAACTGTGTTGTTTTGGTTTAATCATGATGATTGAATTGAATCATGCGGTAAAGCCAAGACCCGGGTTGCGATCCGTGATCATATCCTTTCTCCAAATCACCGTTCTTCCCAATTTCACCAATATCTCTATCACAAACCCTAAAATTCCAACCCCACCCCACCCCCAACCCCACCCCCACCCCGGTGCTCCACATCATATAGTTTTTGATTTATATAACGAAAGTGAATCAATATCACAACATGTGAATAAGGAATAGTGTTGGAGATATGTACGAACATGTGAACAAGAAGTCAAAATTGTCCAATAAACGTCTGAAATTTAAAAAAAATAATAAACCTTGAGAACACATTTGAGCAGTGTCCAAAAAACCACGGTGTCTGACGCGTGTCATTGTGTTAGGCATGTGTTTAGCTTCATGATAGTTGATGCTACATAGGTTGTGAACTATGCCAAAAGCACGCACAAATAGATAGAACTTAAACTTCATATGGCAGACTTGGATTAAGAGGCCAATCGAGATGTCATAAGATAGAATACTCTGTAGGAGTAGGACACTGAACTATATAAAATGGTAGAAACCATTCTGGTTCGATCCATTTTATAAAATGGCTTGTATAGAATATCTATGTTTGTCAAAGTAATGTTGGTTAGAAACATCTCTGTTCATATCCTATCAACTTTTATCCAACTACACAGGTTTGCCTCTGGTAGCACTTTCATACAGGAAATAGTGGCTTACAGTTCTATCATCTGTAAATCAACTCATTTTTTTCTTTCCAAATTACTTCCGTTCCTTTCACTTAAACCCTTTTGAACTGTCATCTAACTCGTGCCACTTCTGTTTAATTGTTTGGAGAAACTCCATTTGCTATCATTGTAATTATTATTTTCATATTTTCCCCCTATGCCCTCTCTCTGTCTGTCTGAGTCATCAATATTGGATACTGTGCCATTCAAGTGGAATATACGGACATTTCATCTGCTAAAAAAATGTCTTCCCGCTTTGCTATTGTGTCAAACTTGGGTTATGTTTATTGGACAGGAGGAATCTCAGTTGGCAAAGATAACTCGTGATAGCTCGAAAATCTCTGTAGTGCAGGTGCATGGCCTCATGTCACAGGTGAACCTCTTATCTGCTTCCTATCACTGTAACTCGCGACAGTACTCTATTTCTGGCACAGTTGTTGTCTTGTTCCTGATGTTTCTTCTTCCGACTATAAAGGTTATCAAGGACATCCTATTCAACTCTGTGCGGCAGTCCAGTAGCGGCAAGTCAGAACCGAGCCTTCCAGACCCATCTGGGCCTGAACCTATGGTTGAAGCTTAAAGAAGGGCTCAATGCCAGCAAGATTTACCTCTTTTTGGACACGTTCAGTGGTGTGAAACTTGAAATATTAATCAGGCAGGCCTGCCAAGTCTCCCCATGATTTATTTCACCCGCTTCACTTCGTTCTATTTTGATGTCCTAAAACTATATGCTGACAGAAACATTACGATCTGTAATTAATCTAGTCTTTTCGTCTTAAAATTTTCTACAATGAGATCTACTCTATCTAAGAAAATTTGCCCGGAAGATAGAATGGCGGCTTCCTCTCTTTTTATTGCTTCAACTCTGGTTACTGGCTTGAATATAAACTTTCAGACAAGTCTTCATTTTATCATTTACAACATTACTGGTTTGATTATTAACTTCGAGGCTTTGCAAGATTATGGTGTGGCGATCAAGTTCGGTTGATTTTAAGCAAAATGTTAAAGATGCCCACTGAGGCCGCGAGTTACTACATTTGTGTGCGTGTGTGAACTGTGAAGTACAGGCGTGGATACGCATGCCAAACTGTGTGCGCTTGTGTGAAGTACAGGAGTGGATATGCAAGCCAAACAACAGCTTTCACTGCTACCCATATAGATTTGGGTACTTGGTAGTAGTTGAAGAACAGTTCTGATGATCATGCTTTCATGCTGTTGACAGGGAGACAGTAGGCTGTGGTTTGCTGAGTTGCAGGCGTGTATCAAATTTTGGGCGTCCGTCTTCAGGGAAGCTCCAAATCAGAACCTACCCTCAGTTCAGGCCATTCCGTGTGCTGCTGTAATTATCGGATTCCGGTCGGCCCATTGAGCCCGAATCTCATCCGGGTCGGGCCGTGTTCGGCCCTGCCGAACTGCCCAGTCAGCAGAGCAAGTCCTCCACAAAACGAACCAAAGCCTCTCCCCTTCCCGCTCTGAGAAGGAGAGAGAATGTTTCGTAACAAGATCGTGGTTCGAGCCTCTTTCCCTTCCTCTTCCTCCCCCTTCTTTCTCATCCCTCTCTCTCTTCCCCCCGGCGGCTATCCATCGCCGCGGTCGCTATCGGCGTCATCATTTCACCCCATCGATCTCGAAGCTCTCTGCTGCAAGCTCTCGAGGGCCAAGCGCCTCGCCTGCTTCCTTCACTCCGACGATATCTTCATCATCTATCAAGTAAAATTACTGAAACCTTAATCCCTCGCCTATACCTTTGCACACGTCTCTATGATCTGATTTCTCTTCTTCTTCTTTTTCTGAGTGCAGAGATCTCAGATCGACTCTGCTGCTCGCGTTATCGAGGAGGTCCTACGATCGCTTCCTTCCATTAACGTGAGCTTCCCATCAGTTACTGTTCCTAGAATTAGGGTTCTGACTTGATATCTGCTAGTTCTTGTTAACGGATGTAAGTATTTTTATTCTTATTATTTTGCTTCTCTCCAATTTTGGATCGAGGAAGAAAAAGGGGATTTGTTTACTGAGCTTATTGCTCAACGTTATTCATGAGTTTGGTTTACTATTGAGTTTTCAATCGGTGTGGATTTTGCTGAAAATTTCGCACTTTTTTTTGTCTAAATTACAACGTATGGCAGACCAAAATTAGATATCTAGTGGGGCTCAGAAACGCGCATGAGGTCTCAAGTTTATCTCAGCTCTTCAACGGCATTTCTGATTCTGTTTCCATTTTCGAAATGAGTTTGATAATGAGAAAAACTAGGGGGGTTCAACTGAGGCTTTGTATCTTAGTTGTTGCAACTAGCCTCCTTAAGAGATGTTCCAACTTTGAGATGAGAATTTACCTCTTGGCGAAAATGCCTTGTGGGCAACATGGATTTTGGGGATTTATATGCACATTTCATCTTAATTACTTTAGAAGGGTTTTTGGTGTTAAGTTGCATCTTTTTTTTTTTCCAAGAGTTACTAGTAGGAAGGAGAAGTGGTATTTTACTTGAAAATGCCTTAAATGATGTTGTTTTTGCTTTTTAAAATATAGTACATGTTCAAAAGAAAAATAGTGGTGTAGGATCTGCTATCTAAGATCAATTCTAACACATAAATTTAGGTTTTTATTTAGCTTTTCTCCAAGCAAACAGCTGGGAAGTAAAGAAAATTGGGGATTTTGCAAGAAAGATCCATTTCTCTTTCTAGTTAACAAGTCTTGACTGGCTAAGAAAGAATCACGAGTTCACGTTTAAAACATATTTCCAGTTTCAAAATTCCCCTGGAAGGGATTGAATGATATGAACTGAAACTGACAATGGAGCTTAGAAACTTGCACGTTTTACTTGGAGCTTTAAGTGCTATAAAAGGTTTTCTGACCTAAAGCTCTAAACCTCTTTGAGACTGAATAAGAAAGGAAAGTAGTATTTTTCCTGCAAATTGTCCAACAAGATATTGCATTGTGATTTTTCACTACGTTATTATTTGGAGGAGCAGTTCTATATGTTAATTGCACAAGCATTAGAACTAACTGAAAGTTTGTTGTGTGAATAAAGGTGGGGGTGGAAGAAGAAGTGAAGTCTGCCTCACTGATTGCCAAAGCAGTTGAATGTTGGTTGAGATCCATTATGCTCGAAAATGGCTGGAGATGTGTTGGTGAGAATTCCTTTGTGCAGTCTACCTTTGATTGCAGTGAGGAGAAAAAGCACTTATGTGCCATCAATGTGGTAAATTTTTTTTTTAAAAATAAAGCTCCAGTGCTTTTCAATTCACCTCTTTGAAGGGCTGTCATTAGATAAAGTTTCAATGAAGCTATTGTTCTGATGAAGGTCCAATGATTTTCTTCATCCAATGGCTGTTCCAGATCTGATTTTGTCAACTAAAAGGGTGGCGTATTCGGAAATAGGAATATATCATAAGCGGCTGAATAAATCATATTTGGAGTTAACTCATTATTAGACGCTCTCAAATAAATCATATATTCGGAATAAACTCATATTAGATGCTCTCTTATCCCATCAATAGCTGTACCTATAACAAACTACTTTCAACTATATAAACTATTAAAATAGCTTCCTCGGAGTATATCCCTTCACCAACAAGGGGTATATTTTTACTGCAACTTGTTCCAACATTATAGGCTCAGTCATTGATCATTTTGGATCCATGAGGTGTCTTTTTCATATATTTTCATATATGGTTTGGCTTTGCTGTCTAGTGACAAATAATTTCTTTTGCATTTTTAGTTGAAACTTTCCTAGGTTGAGACAGAGAAATAAACATTTATTGGCAGGATGATTGGGAAGACATTTACTAGTAAATTTGGATATAAAAAGAAGAAAGAGTTAGAAAAATCAATTACATATTCAAAGGGACATGTGATTGATTTAAGATGGGCTAAATATACCATAAAGGTGAAATCTGGGTTTGGATTGTCCGAGATAAACAAGCTAAGTGGCCTAGAAGATAAACTGATGATGTATTTTTTGGGACAAACATCTGCTATCTAAAGAGGCTATCTCTATCACATAAGCAAACTAGAAGCAGAAACGGATTATGAATGAATTATAAATTTTGTACATCCACCCTATTCAAAATTGTCATTTTTGGTGCAAGGAGATAAAATTTACTTTTCACCTTGCTTGTTGTTTCTAATTGGTCCTCCTGCTGTCTTTTTTGTAATTTCAGAGAGTGCAAGCAGAATCTGGTGACAGAGTGATCTTCCTTGTGTCCCCTGATGTACTTTGGTTCAGAAGACACAAGGTATCCTATTGGTAACAACTGCAAGACCAAGAAATTAGCAGTTTCACTTTTGTTACGTTGTGGTGCTATTAATGACAGATTTCGGAGTTAGCTAGTTCCCGAAACTTGGAAACTTCGAAAATGGCATGGTTGTCATTTTGGAGGAATGTGGCCTTTCAACAAGTTGCACAGTTCTGCCTTCTCTTTATGAAGGACATGTGATAGGTAAAATGAGTATCAGTGTTTCACACTATGAATTATGGGTTTACCAACTAATTCACGACTCCTCCATCGAGCAATGCAACTCGAGATGCAACATGTATTATTTCATTTAAAATGGCTATTCTAAAAATAGGATATGAACAAGATTTTCTCATGAAAAAATGCAACTTTGAAATTGCGTAGGTGTAGGTGATGGCAGAAAATCTTTAGCTGATTTGTTGACATAATAATCTTCTGATTTGTAATAGTTCATCCTTATAGCAGGATTAAGCAAGCATCTCCCTGCTGGGGAGACTTTTAATAGATACGAAGAGCTTTGGTTGCTTAAGGTAGAAAGATATGTGAAACACCTCTTTTCCCCCTTTATATGTTTTTTCCCCATTTATTTCTTATATCCTTTCCCTATAAGAATTTTTTAATATAAATTTACTGCAGCTGCCTTCTTATATTAGAATAGTGGCGGTTATCATGTTTTTCCCCCCTTCACTAGCATTTACTATTGGCAAAAGTATCCATGTTCTGCAGCATGGTCTAGCTTTGCCGAACAACTACTTCCTCGACATCCAATTTAGCTATAGAGGCCATATGAACAGGCAATGGTTGTCCTCTTCACAAGATATTCTGTATGTGGAATTTTTTCATAAATAATTATCTCTCTTACATGCAGCACTAACTTGAATTTTTTTTAACATGTCTTTCAAATGGCTAAAAGCTAGGTACCCATCTGCCTTTGTTCTTCAAGGTCCAGGGTTGGCTCCAGCTCCTCAAACAATTAGAGCCTCAAAAGCTTTGCATGCATTGGAGTTTTTTGTAAACACAGTTGGAGGTTAGGCATGTTCTATTATTGTTTTGACACGTAAATCTCTACCTTATTATGCACAAGTTAAATGCATGCAAAATTTATAGTTTTCTTATACAAAGTTTGTAAGATCCAATGTTCTAGAAGGACTAAAGGTTACGCCATTGATTTCAGTCTCTTCCAGTTCCATGGAAGTTTGAGTTTCAAAGTTTCAGCATTCTCTCAGTTCACTCTGATTTCAATCTTCAAAACCTTGTCTCAATGACGAGAAAAGGTCAAATTACAGAAACCATATGCTTCTTTTCCCCGAGATTTAAACCACCTATACTTTCATTTGATCAGTCAATCTGTTGGTCATAACCCATGATCGTGGGTATCAAATAACTGTTTTTGCCGTTCATCATATATTCCTCTTCTTAATCGATTTATTATTATTATTATTATTATTATTATTATTGTAGTAGTAGTAGTAGTAGTAGTAGTAGTACTACTACTACTACTACTACTACTACTACTAGTTGTTGTTCCTTTCACTACTACTATTATTATTGATTTATTAGTTGTTGTTGTTGTTGTTTATGAATATTGACATGTTGTTTGGCATGGAGTTGGAGAGCGGAAGGTAGCATGGAATTGAGTGCTGAAAATCAAACTATTGTTTTTTGTTAAAATTTAAATTTCTTATGAGTACTACAAAGGATTCTGTGTTATTTACACTCTTCTTTGCCACTTGTACTTTGTTGATTAGCTGTTCTTTTGGCCTGAGACCCCTTCACCAACTTGAAGACAAGGAACATTATGATACATGCACAAGGAGGGGGTGCAGTTGTCGAGATTGCTTAATATAGTTGGTCTTAGCATGTAACTTATCATGTTGAACTTTTGGGGTGAATCATTTAAATAGTTATTGCTTGAACTCAACACATGCTTATATATGGAAACCATGATTAATGATTTGTCTTCTTAATTCCGTGGTTATCATTTTGTTATTGATACACCATTCATCTTGACCTAGATGACTAGATGTACAGGCAAGAAAGTAGCAAGACACGAGTTTTGATTTTTTAAGCATTTCGAATGCTTTTAGATATAGATTATTCTATTGAGTTTTAGTTCGGATGAGTAATCATGTGATTTATGCTAATTGGATTTTGACTCCAATCCTTGTTGGTTCAATTGTCTGTGGGCGCCCAGGCATGATCAAAGTGGTTGGTGCATGCACGTATAAATGTGTGTCCATGTGTGTGTGTTTGGCTGTTTGCATGTGGCATTTGACTACACATACTGTGTGCATGCATGTCTATACACCCACCCCACCCCCCCCCCCCCCCCCCCCCCCCACCCCCCAAAAAAAAAAAAAAAAAAAAAACCCAAAATCTCGGATAGTTTTGATTTCTATTGTGGTAGTAAAGAACTATGATTGCCTTTTTGGATGTTTTATAGATTAATAATATTGCTTCATCATGCAGGTTGGGATTTTTTCTTTCAAGGTCCGCTGAAAGTTGAGGTATTCGATACATGGACAGTGTGCCAAGCATGCTAGCATATTTGCTCTGCAATTTCACTTCTTTTTTGTAAAAAATATTTATAATAAAAGAATTGTTTGGAGAAAGCTCCTCTATATCTTTTTATGCTAAATATCTTCCATGCTATGCTTCTTTGTTTCTAATCCTAACCGTAAATAAGATGCTTGACAATATCCAGATGGAGTGAATATTTTTTCTTCATTTCATCTTTTGGAATCATATAGGTCCCAATTAGAAGAAGTGCCAAGTTATTTCTCATTCACACAAGTTAAAGTTGATGTGAAACGGGGACCCTATAGTGTGATATATTAGTGATAAATCTGAATTCTGCAACGTTTCACCAAAATTTAATCTTCGGTAGGAAAATAATTTAAAACTAATATTGTCACATGATGGGTTTAAACACGTAATTGCATGTGTAATGTAAACATTTCTAATCCTGACAAATCCATACAATACTCGATTAATTGACAACAGTTCTATTCTCAATATCGGAATTAACAGATCACAAATATAACTAAATCACATAACTCACAATATCAGTGGACAACATGAAAGTGATAATACTTTAGAGATAAAATTTGTGATGTAATCCAATTAATAATTCGATAGATGAAAAATATATTACCTACTGAGAAGCTCATTCTCACGTCTCCACTGCTTTCTTTGATCTTGTACTGCTGAATTATTGATCAACTGTTGATATTGTATCGATGTCGTTGTCATCATTGTTGTGGTTGCATCTGAAGATAGACAACTTCGAATGATATCGGCTGGCTCTGAACTTGACACTGCACAAATGCATGCAATGCTGGACTCGCGCGCAAGGCCGGTGCACGGCTCAGCAATGCATAGAGGCAAGGAGATAGAGCAGGGCATCGAGCTCAGATGAGGGCGGGCTTGTTAAATCAATTCGAGAAGAAAGCAAACTCGCTGGTCGAGTTCGGAGTCGTTCGGTGAAGGAACTAGCGCGATGAGGGGAAGAACTAGTCGGCTGTCGACGCTCTTGATGAAGGCGTGATTGTCGAGGAAGCGAGGGTAAGGGCAAGGTGTAGGTGGTTGGGTTGCTGGTGTTGACGAGGATGAGCACGTGACTGGATTCTTGCGTTGAGGGTGAAGTTGATGGGTTCTTTGTTGGTGCGTTTGCAGAGAAGGAGACGATGAGAAAAAGGATTTGTGTTTTGTAGTTGTTAGGTTTCATGAAACATATGGAAAGAGAAGATGGTGGGCACGTGAGGGAGGAGGGAATTGGTTGGGACTTTGTAAAGAAAGAGGGGAATGAAGTGGTGGGCCTTTGTGGTGGTGACACAGAGGAGAGGGATGAAGCACGATGCGGCTAATTTTGGGATTTTGGTGGGGATTTTCCTTTGTGTTTTTTTGTTTTTTTGTGGAATTTCCGTGTCTCAAATAAAAAGGAGAGTTTGTTGGGTAGATAACATTGGAAATGGGGATAGAATTTTGAAGAGAAGATAAGAGAGCATAATTAAGATTGGTTTCACACCAAACAAAATTTTGAATTGGATTTCACATCCAGATTCACAAAGAAATATTCCATGAGAAAACACTCAAATTTCATTCAATAATTCTTCATTGTTTTCAATACAATACTCTTGCCTTTAAATAGACTTACAATTGTTGATTTTTCATCACATATCCGATGTGGGACTAAAAGAGTACAAACTAAATAAAGAGAAAATAAACAAGAGACAACTAGACTCAATAATTAAAAGTAAATAAATACAGACTCCAAACAAGATAACTTGACTCCTCTGTTGTTGAACTTGCGTTGCTTGGATGTCCGCATCAAAAATTATCTTGTAGTTATATCTTATATGAATGTGTATTTGTAGGCGCCTACATGCATGAGTATGTGTGGACTCCTGCATGTGTGTGCACGTGCTTTAACACAACTTTGTGTAGAAATTATTTCCTTTCCTTTTTTTTTTGAGGGAAAGAGTGTATCTACTTTCATCTGTAATCATAAAAGAATTTGCATGTGAAGCTTAATTCCACAATCCTTTGGGCACTGGGTACACAACAACAACAACAACTAAGCCATTTGTCCCAAGTATTTGGGGCCTTTGGGCACTGGATGTAAAGTTTTTTCTGGATATGAGAGATTTAATATCTTTGCAAGGTAGTCACTGTAATTTATAAATATTACAGGAAGTGTCACCACTTGGTACTGTTACAATTCCTGTTTGGAAGACAGCTACTAGAAACTTGAAAGATGTTACAATGGGAGATAACATTCCTTGTACAAGGGAAGCTATCGGAGTGCAGGCTTTCAGTTTGAATAATATCCACTTGGCTTTAGGTACACTTTATCCTTAAAATCTGTCTTATCCCAGTAATGTGTCATCTTCTACTTGGTTATCTCTTTTTGTCTGTGCTGCTAGACTTCCGCACCCCAAACCTGCTTTTGGGCGTATACTTGGCAAGAAGCATATAGATATCCTTGAGACTTCTGTGTTATCAAGCAAGAGAATTATGGATAGCAGAGTTAAGGGTACCCACGATGTTGATATCACAAAGCTTTCATCCGTTGCACAAAGCATGCATTCAGGTAATTTTGTCCCGAACTTTTTCCAATCCCTCCCTTCTTTGTGTGATTAGCAATTCCTTGAAATGCAATTTTTTTCATCTTCAGATTCTGGTCACTTATTCCTTAAATTGATGTTCTTGCTTTTGTTTCAAGTTGGACTTTTGGCTATGCCATTTGCTCTGGAGATAAATGCAATTCCTATATAGCAGGTCTTGCTATTTTGTACCTTCAGCTAGACGCTTATTCATACATGGATGGATGGTTTTTTGATGGTTGCTTGAACTTAAAATATCTGTCTATAACATGCCAAACGGTCTTCTAGGTTTTATGATGACCTTCTGTTGCCCCCTAGTTGTCTTGAAAGGATTTGGCACTATCTCAGAGGTCTGGCATTTGGTTGATACTGATAGTAAACTTGGTCGATCTTTTTGTTTTAATCGTTCTAAATTTAGAGTTTTGTTCTGATGTGGGACAGAGGTGGATTTTAAGGTTTGTGGTAGGATTTTTGTGGAACTTGGGAAGAAAAGAGAAGAAAAGAAATATATGTTCGCGGATCACAATTCAGATCTTGGCTTCACCGCATATGATTTAATCCATGTGATTAAAATCAATACTCAAAGCAAATAACTTCATTTTTTATCAAAATTATTCAATAATTTTAAAAATCACTACATGGCTACATATAGCCTACAATGTGCACTATACGTGCAATTATTGATAACATCAAATCTCACCTAATCTAGCCACATCTAAATTCAAATATCTCCTAAATCTCAACTAAATCTATCCAAATTTAATTTAAATAAAAATCTCAAATCTATTAAATCTAAACTATTTGTTTTCCTCATCATTCTCCCCAGTTTGAAAATATTCATTTCCGATGAATGTAGTGATAGGTAGAAGATAAGTACAACCGGATTGAACCCATCACTAATCCTCAATGAGGCCAAGGTGGTGGTCGAAGAATCATCATCGATGCGTCATGATTGAATTAAGGTGGTGAAAGTGAAACTGGTTTCTATGATCAACTGGTTGTGGTCGATGGTAACTCGAATAAGGTACATGCAGCAGACCAAGGCAAATCATTCTGGATGAAGACCGGATCGATTGTACTTTGCACTATAAGAAATTCGAATTCTTGTGAACCTGTCGTCTCTAGAAGGATCTGCAAGAGATCATATACGTAAGGTAATCTCAGGGGTGAGGGAACCCTTATAACTGATGTATATGACACTAACTCTATGGCAAGCTCCGCTGAGAGGTCTGCTGAAATCTCTACGAGAGGCTCTTCTGGCTTTAGCTCATCAACAATAGTTAGCTCTGGCTCTAGCTCAGCTGCTGGTTCGGGCTCATCAACTGACAACTGTTGACTCTTTATAATTTTCCTCAGATGAATACATAAGGTGTGGAGTATACAAAGCACGAAGAAGATCTTCTAAATAAATCAACATTGATGTCGATATTGCTGTCTTTTCTCCAACGATAAGCTTTTCCAACAAGCTTCATTTGGGTATAGTGACACTTCTGTTCACATGTTAGAAAAAATAATTGAAAAAAATCTTCTAGATTGCTTTTCCACTTCTCATATCCATACTGATCATCAGAACCTCAAAATATGGAAGAGCTGCATAATATCCCTTTCCACTTTCTTGTCATCAGTTTTAGTATCTATATATTTTTCACAAAATAAAATTTAATGAATAAACTTTTAGACAGAAGTTTAGAAATTACTCAAGAATCTCAATGGTTCGAATTGGACTGGAAACGGGGTCTGAAATGTCAATTTTCTGCTGCGAGAATGGTATCAGCACCAAATAGAAGCTTGTGGTGGTTAGATCTGGTATTCAACTACTGTGAAATATTTCCACCAGCTTCGGGACTCGATCATGCATCCGACGCTTCAGACGGAACTCGAATAAGACTCCGAACGAATTTAAAATGGACTCAGGACTACGGATGTGATCTGCAATGAAATAATAATCGTGAATAGTAAATTTACTGTTTACGGAACAATATTTTTTTTGAAAGTGAATTTTGTGGATGGGAAAAGTAGAAAATTTGACACTGATACCAAATTGATGTGGGACAAAGGTGGATTTTAAGGTTTGTGGTAGGATTTTTGTGGAACTGGGGAAGAATAAGAGAAGAAAAAGAAATGATCGTGGATCACAACCTGAATCTTGGCTTCACCGCTTATGATTTACTCCATGGGATTAAAATCAATACCCAAAGCAAATAGCTTCAATTTTTTTTTATCAAAATCATTCAATAATTTTCAAAAATCACTACATGACTATATATAGCTTACAACATGCACTATACGTGCAATTATTGATAACATCAAATCTCACCAAATCTAGCCACATCTAAATTCAAATAACTCCTAAATCTCAACCAAATCTATCCAAATCTAATTTAAATAAAAATCTCAAATCTACTATATCTAAACCGTTTGTTTCCCCTATCAGGTTCTTTAACTGATTCATATTGGTGCGTGATGGCTTAAATATTATGATGTTTATTTCTTCTCACAGTCTACAGCACATTTAAATACCCTCCACTCCAACCCAACCCACACATATCCACACACAAATTTGTTTCACAATATGTTTGAGTCTGCTACCTTCATCCACCGTAACTTATTGACAATTATCCATGGACAGTTTTCCAATTAGAATGTATTAACTGCTTCTATATTCATATGAGAAAACCTCTGATCATAAGAAAATGAAGTCAACCTTAATTTGCGTTGCAGAATCAGAACATGTAAACGAGAACAATGTTGTTGAAAAGAATCATACTCCAGCAGTTTACTTCATGAGGAAAGTAACAGCTGCAAAATCAGCAGATACAAGTGAAAGCTGGGTAACTGAAAAGAAACATACATCTTCAGAAGACAGCATGATTAAAATAACAACAGAAGAATCTGTAATTATAAATGAGAGAAGACGACATGAGACCATAGAAGCTGAAAAAAAGCTGGACTATGCTGAAGACTGCACAAGTGGAGTAACAACTGCAGAGTTAGACCTTGTAAGTGGAGTTACAACTGCACACTCGGATCTAGCGAGAGAGAGCACTGTGACTAAAAAGAAGCATACTTCTACTGGAGAATGCATGATTGAAGTAAGTTGAAGTTATTGGAAAACTTTTCAAACTGATGAATATCAAAAGGCTAGAAAACCACTTTCGCAAATAGGATAATGGCAAACTTTTTTGCAGAAAAAATAATTCTCTTTTCTATTTCTCTTTTCTATTAGTTTTACTGTGCTATTGTGAGTTTTAGTGTAACTTTGTTTCTCAATAAGATAGATGAATCTACAGAAGGATCACTTACCCTAAATCATGAACTTTTCTTTTACTAAAGCAAAATCATTTAATTGCAGCAAGGCGTTCTGATGCAAAAGGTTGAAGAAAATGTGCAATCTGTAAGATATGAAATTTCATGTCAATACATGACACACATATGGGTTCTTGATCAGAAAAATAGTGCAGAATTTAAATCCTATTACCTTCTCAGAGTTATAGCGCGTCACAAAGGAAGGAAGAGACTTTAGCTTTTCTTGACAAAAAATGTTTAGCGGATTCTATTACGGGTATATGCGGCATTGTTTATTCAATTGTCAAACATATGTTAGCTCTTCTCATAACCTTAAGATTTCTTCTTAATGCAGTTTCCTATCATGAAATTTCAATGAAGACAACCCTGAACAATGAAAAGAAGATATGTGTACTATTACTAGATTCTCTACATCTAATTTACAATTGATTTTCTATGTTTTTTTGGCTTTGAAATTGACTAATGTCAACGAAGATATTTTACCAAAACTCAAGTTATTTACATGGTAGACACTTTGTTACTTCTAAACTGTATGTTAAATTTCACAACATTACAATGAGCTGTGCCTGTTTAAATAGTAAACTACCATGACTTTGTAAATTGAAGGAAACTACAAAACATGTTCCCAGAAATTTTTAGTAAACTAAACTACCCTTTGTTATCCTGCTGTTAGTGAATATCATGTAACCTAGATGATATATTTGAATGAAATTTCCTTAATATGTCATGTGTTTACAATATGAAAGTTCATAAAAGTTTACAAACTCAAAAACCCTAGCCGACACACACATAAACATAATATATGAGTAGGTTCATAATGATAGCCATGGTTTAAAATATCGGCCGATTCAGATATATATCACCAATATCGTATTAGGTTTTGAGATGCCCAATACGATAATAGTCTTATAATATCGACCGATATTGTTGATATGACCGATATTATCGATATGACCAATGTTGCCATATCGACGGCCGATATTGACAATTTTGATATTAAAAACCATTGGCCGATATCAATTCCGATACCGAGATTTTAAACCATATCGATAGGATTTGAGTATACATCTTATCACTTAGAAAGTGTATATTTTGCAACCCTAATAGATGATCTAAATTGTTCAATATACTCTAGATCATTTAAAATGATTGGAAACCAAAAAAAATAAACGTTTTTGTGATTTCTTAAACATGCATCAAGTGGCCTAAAAATGAACTGTTAAAAATGGAGAGTTTTGTTCATCAAGAGTAAAAATTGGAAACCCAAGACTTGGATTCATGATCTAATATTTTAAAGCTCTTGGAAACTAATTTTGTTGGGTTGAACATTCTAGACCGTAAAACTATATAACTCACTACTTTTGTCCATTCATTTTGTAGTTACTTGATGAATGGGCAAGAAAAACTTAAAATAATATACATTTTAATTTATAAGCACTTCAAATGATATAAATGAACTTCAAGGGATTGTATCTTCAAATGAGATGTTTTATCATCCGATTCCAATAGGTAGGATTTCGTTTCAATCCTCTCCGTCTCTCTCTCACAAATCATACCTGCGCCCCATTGAGAAAATCATTAGTAATCTACATCTCTATCTCTATTTCAAATCATACAGATGCTCCATTGAGAAAATCAATAGTCTTTATCAAATCATAAAATGAGGTCTCTTCTTCGCAGCCGTCAGGCACTCTACAGAAAAATCGAGAGAGAAAATAAAGAGAGATGCAATGAGGGCTATTCTTTGCAGTCAGTAGGCGCTCCACTGAGAAGATCAATAAATAATCTTCATCAAATCATACAATGATGTCTCTTCTTTGTAACCGTCAAGCACTCCACATAGAAAATCAAATAATAATCTTCATCAAATTATAGAAGAGGCGGGTTGATGAGGACATCACTGGTTCTTAGATGACTCTATATCTTGTTTGTTTGCTTTGAGTTTACTTGTTTCTTTTATTAAATTTTAGTCCCACATCGGTTATGATGAGAAAGTTCACTTTATAAGAGTTATATAAAGAGACTCAACTCAATGAATAAGATGGACAATGAATAATTAAAAGTTTTTCAGTTAAATTTTCTTGAGGGTGCTCTTGAGTATTGGGTGTGAAGCCCGTGATGTAAGGGGTGTGAAATCCACACAAGGGGTGCGAAGTTCAGCATTTATCTAATTTTTTCTCTAAGCCTTAATCTCTTTTCTATTTCTTCTTCCAAAACCCTATTTCTTCAATTTTTAGTTTGAAGGTGATTGTGATCCTTTCGTTTTATATCAGTTTGGTATCAGAGCTTCTGGTTTCAATCTCTTTCAATATTTTTTTCTCCATTTTCACCTTTACAACCCTAGGTCAGCCATGATGCATCAGTGCTGCTGCCACAACCACTACTTTGGCCCGATTGGGATGCCTAGTGAGAGGAGCCTGAAAATATACCTAGAGGGGGGGCGAATAGGTGTACGACTAATCTATAAACAATAATGCGAAAATTAAAAACTAATTGCAACACACTTAGTGTAACCAAAGAGTGAAGCCGAATTCTCGGTGAAGGGCTCTAAACAACTCCTCTGAATTCCTCTAAATAAGAGTTGAGGTGCTATATGAAGCTCTCTTGGTTAAACACAAGTATAGGCATACACAAACAACACAAGCATGTATATGATATGACAATATGAATCAATGCACAAATGTAAAAGAGAGAGTTAGAAAAAGTGGATCAAACGCAAACATCAAGATGTGTTTCGAGGTTCGAGCACACAACTCTACGTCCCCGCCTTCACACAGAAGGATTTCCACTAACTCGTCCACACAGGACTTCCCACACAGGGAACCTCCACTGAGGATTTGGGGCAACTATAATTAGGAGTACACAACTCCTCTCTCAACCAATACAACCTCTCACTAGAGGCAAGGCACAAACAAATCTCCTCTACACTTAGAGGGATAGGTACTTAGTCAAATAACAAATCAATCACCTCACACTTGAGGGATTTCAATACAATCTCCACCTCTCACTAGAGGGAGCCAAATACCACTTCCACTATCACCTCACACTTGAGGGATTCAACTCAATCACCTCTCACTAGAGGGATATCACAATCAATGGAAGGTTTATAACTTGGTGATCTATCTCAACCACAAACCAAATCTTTTCTCACTAAATAAAGATCCTATAGATAGGATAGAATGATAAGCTCAAGTGTGAGAAAAATAAGGTGTTTGAAAATCAAATAATAAAGAAAAATACTTGAAAAAATAACTTGAATTTGATAGCAATGAAGAACAAGACAAATATCCCAAATCTCTATTTTTCTTTGATTTTTTCAACCCTTGAAAAACAAATAAAGATGAATCCTTTTGGCTTAAAAACTCTTTTGAAAACTTGTATAAAACACTTGTAAATGAGAGAAATTTAGCTCTTGAAATTCTTATTAAAAAATCAGCTCAAATGGGGTATTTATAACCCATTTGAAAATTTGCCCGTTGGCAGCTGAAAAGGGCCAATTTGCCCTTCCGGTCGACCGGCCAACTGTCAAAAATTTGACCTTTGAGCCCAACGGTCGACCGCCCGGTCGACCGTGGCCCGGAACCAGAGAGCAACGGCTCTCAGGCCGGTCGACCGCTCGGTCGACCGAGCTCGATACAGAGAGCAGAGCTCTCTGTCCGGTTCACCGCCCGGTCGACCGGAGGCATTTCCAGAGAGCAGAGCTCTCTGGCGGTCGGCTGACCCGGTTGACCACCTCTCCAGCAAGGCTGCGTGCACGTTCTGTGCACGTCGGTCGACCGGCCCGGTCGACCGCTCACTGCTCCGGTTGACCGGTCCGGTCGACCGGCAGTCAGCCAGCCTGACAGATTTGGGACTTAAAAGCTTAGATTTTTATCTTTTATAAAATCCCATAAAAACACATAAATTCCACAAAATCAGTTCATATTATATCTTTGAAATACAAACATGTTTGAGTAAAATCAAATCATGTTACAAACATTTTGAACCATTTTTGTGACTTGAAAATTTGTCTTAAACAAAAAACTGTATTTTCCAAAAATAGAATTTTTGAAATGGAAATCCTATTTTTCCAAAACACATGTAAATACAAAAATATGATATTTAAACAACTTTGAAGCATGTTGTATATGGATAGAATCCAATATACATGAAAGGTATTATATCTATGTTTTTGACATTAAATCCAAAAATAAGTTTTGTCTAAATACAAACTCCAAACACATGAATAACATATCAAAATAAGTTTTTCTAAGTATATGAAGCATAGATCTATATAGTTCAAATCTAATATACATTAAACCATGTAAACTTATTTTGATTCTATGTATTCATGAAAACCAAGATCGGTTCAACCGAAAATCAAAACCAATAAACATGAAACTTAAAATAAGTGTGTGTATTGTGAATTTGAGCATATCACACTATCTAATCTTTACAATAGATCTAAACTAAATCTTAAACTAAACAAACCGAAGCCTTCTTGTAGAACGCCGTCTCCAAGTTGACTCGATCCAAATGCGATCCAACGAGCTTGACTCCAACAGAGTGTTAGATGTGAACTTGACGCTCGAGCTCTTGAATCACCATGTGAAAGCTCCAAAATACCTTTGTTGAAGCTAATCACCTACTAATAACTTGATCAAATATATGAAACTAAATATCACAAGATTATTAGTAAACTATAACTATATGAGTTAATCATCATCAAAACTAGAGTGGAAGACCTTTGGGCCAACAGAGCCCTCACCCGACATGGTCAAGTTTCTCTCACTTCGGGGAATTGTTGAGGATATCACCGGTTCTTAGATGACTTTATGTCTTAGTCTATTTTTTTAACTCTAGTTATTTCTTTTATTAAAATTTAGTTCCACATCGGATGTGATGGAAAGTTCACTTTGTAAGAGCCTATATAAAGAGGCTCAACTCAATGAATGATTAAAAAATTTTCAGTTAAATTCTCTTTAGTGTGCTCTTGAGCATTGGGGTGTGAAGCCCGGGTGTAAGGGGTGTAAAGCCCGCGTAAGGGGTTCGAAGCCAACATTTATCCAGTTCTTTTATCTAAACCCTAAGCTTTTAGTAAGTCTTTCTAAATTACTAAGAATCAGTTAAAATGTTTCTTCTTTGTTTTTAGAAAGAAAAGAAAGAGTTAAGTTAAGAGTTAGAAGATCAAAGAAGAGATGGGATGTTGTTTCATTTAAAAGGAAAACAAGTTAAAAGGGAAAGAAATGAAAGAAAGAAGAAAAGTATTGGAAGAAGAAAAGTATTGGTATTAAAAGTGGTGTTTCTAAACTAAGACAAAGAAAGGAAAACTGAAGAATGCTTGCCTCTTTTGTTATCTCATACCTTGAATAGTTGCGAAGGTTTACCTCAGAATAAAATGAAGTAGAACAAGAGAAGAAATACATAAAACAACGATTTACTAGATTGAGTAATGATGAAGAAGAGGAGAAACATTATATTGACTGTCACTCTCAATACAACTCTCTCAGAAGAAAATTACGTTCAGTGTCACTCTAAATATAATTCTTCTTTTCTTTCTCTTATGAAACTCTCTCTAAACTAAGATATAAGAAAAATTACATTTGAAAAGAAAAAATCTAAGCTAAATTAGAAATAAAAACCTAATTCTAACTCTCTGCTGGAGTGGTGCCCTTTGCCTTCTGCATATGGTAGTATTTATAGGAGAAATGAGGAGGGAAGAGCGCGCTTAAGGATGAGACCAAACGCTGGCCCAACAGAAAATATATTCTGATAAAGTTGGAGATAAGATTGGAGATATGGACAAAGTCGCTTGGCCAATAGAAAAAATCTTCTGATAAGGCTGAAAATAAAGTTGGAGATAATTATTTGTTTATCTTTTGATCTTCAGTTGGATTGTATCTTATCTCTCTAAATCTTCTGAATATACATCCTAATTTTTTAAATATCCTTTTGTATATTGATAGGATTGGCTTTGAACTTCTGAATTTGCCTCTATCTTCGTTTATTCTCGTTGATTCTCCAAGCTAACCAAATAGATCTATATAAATCTGATTTGACTGGTATTTATTTAATATTATCTTCTTTTCATCCATTAATAATCACCTTGCACGATTTAGACATTAAGACAAATTAATTGCAGAGTTTATTACAAGATAAATTTAGGAATGTAATAATGGACATGCAATATACGTGTACACTCAATAGGTCCAATGGCCGGGCTGCTGCGAATATGGTGGGAGCGAGAGTCTGAGTTTGGAAATAGGGTTGGCGTGTCTTCGAGTTGTGGGGCTTCAACTTTATCAATCTACACATTCGGCTTTAATCCCTAATTAATTTGAGAATTCATCACTTAATCTTCTAAATTACGTTTTGTCGTGGGTACTAAGACTATAACATGGAAGGAGATCTGTGGCATTGGGAGAATGACTTCAAATGACTGTAAACTCGAATATTATCCTCCTTTGCAAAATAAAGAAGACTTAGTTTATGTAAGGGTGTTGCTATCTGAGGCCTAAGAAAATATTGATCGATGAAGTATACACCTGTGGGAGATAAGACATTTTATCCTTGTTGGAAAGAGAGTTTACTGATGGGGAAGTTGATAAGGATCGTCGAGGGGTCGTCGAGTGATCGCCGAGGAAGTCGACGACGAAGATGAAGGGAACAGCAGCAGAAAATAGCAGCAGTAGCAGAAAACAGGCAGGTCGGTCGACCGACATGCACAACATGCACAGGGTCCAGAGGCGGTCGACCGGCCGGTCGACCGCAATTCCCTGACTAAGTGCCCAACTCTCTGTTGTTTTCGGGCGACCGACCGGTCGACCGAGGTGGAGGTCGGTCGACCGCCCGGTCGACCGACAGTCGGGTGTGGGCGAAAATCTGCTGATTCGGAAATCTGTTGTATTTAAGGGCTGTTGTTGGTTTCTAGGGTTTGTATCTTGTAGAAGATCTTTGAGAAGGAAAAGGGCTGGAGCTCTCTTGCATTCAAAGAGGCTGCTAGCCATTGTAATTTTCTTCCATAGCAATTAAATCTCTCTCTGATTGCCCCGAGGACGTAGGCGTTGAGGCCGAACCTCGTTAAAGTTATTGTTTGCGTTTTGTGCTTTCTTCTGGTGATTATTTGTGCTGTTAGGTGTTCTTTGTGCTTGGAGATTTGTGAGATCCTCTTGGGGTTGTTGTCATCGGCGCACAACAAGTGGTATCAGAGCTTCCAGGTTGCGCTTGGGATTTCTGAGGATTCGAAGGGCTCGAGATTGGATCCGGTGGAGATCGTGTGTCGATCTCAGATCGGAGGTATTGGTGTTCGTGGAGATCGTGTGTCGATCTCAGAAGGACGCCAGGAGGGCTTGTTGAATCTGTGGTGAAGTAGATCCGGAGAGAAACTCGATCTAGGGTTTCAAGGGACAGGTAAAAATCTGATTTTTATCTGAGTAGAGATCTATTTCAAGTTGGTTGTTCTTCCGCATAGATAGAGAATCAGGGAAAATCTCAATGGCAGAAGAAATTGCATCTGTTAAGACAATGAACTCTCACCCAAGGATTGAAGTTGTTAAGTTCAATGGTACTAATAACTTCAGTATGTGGAGATGCGAGGTTATGGATGCGCTGAATGCATCGAATCTCGAAGACACTATCTTATTGGAGAGGAAGAAGAGCACAACCACTGATGAGAGTGGGCGAAGATGAACAGGTCGGCATGTGGCTTGATACGTTCATACTTGTCACAAGACATAAAATATCTTGTGCAACATGAGACGTCAGCGAAGCATTTGTGGAAACCCTTGAGAAGAAATACCTGACGAAGAGTGTTGAGTCCAGGTTGCAGCTTAAGAGTAAGCTGTATCAGTTTCGGATGAAGTAGGGGAGCACAGTGAATGAGCACATCAACCGATACACAAAGCTTCTTACAGATCTGATAAACGTGGATGTCGTGGTAGAAGAGGAAACAAGGCGGTCATTCTCCTGAACTCACTCCCACCGGAGGAGTATGAGACATTCACTATGACGTTTATCAATGGTAGGCAGACTTTGGACTACCATGAGGTGTCATCTGCACTGATAAGTTATGGGACAAGGAAGAAGGAGAGACATCCTTCTCAGTCAAGCTCATCGGCGGAGGCATTGGAAGTAAGAGGCAGGGGTTCATGGAGGAAGGGCAAGGAGGTTAGAGGAAGATCTAAGTACAGGCCGGGTTTCAGAAATCTGAAAAGGAATCAGTGTGCCTTGTGCAAGGAATTAGGACACTGGAAAGCAGAATGTCCGAAGGCTAAAGGTAAGACGGTGGAGTCAAAGACCGAGGCGAATCTCGCACAGGCGGATGGATCAGATGATGACTCTTCAGTGTTCTCTCTCTCGGTTACTACCCCTACTATTAGTAACTCAGATAGTGCTGAGTGGATCTTGGATAGTAGAGCCACCTATCATGTGTGCCCGAACAGGCCCTGGTTCTCTAGCTTTAAAAAGCTGGATGGATGTTACACGGTCATGGGGGATGACCATCCGTGTAATATAGAAGGGATGTGTATAGTTCGCATCAAGATGGATGATGAGATAGTTCGAGAGTTGAAGGAGGTGAGGTATGTACCTCATCTCAAAAGGAATCTTATCTCAGTTGGCACTTTGGAAGCATCGGGCATGGTGATATCTGTTCGAGATGGCGATCTCAGGATGATAAAGGGCTCGATGGTGGTGATGAAGGGCGTCCGCCAAGGCAACCTCTACTACTTGAAGGGTAGTACGATTACAGATCAGGTGGAGACTTCGAGTTCTTCAGATGTTGGTGGCCCGGATGTCAGGCAAGGAAAGGTCGGACAGGAAGAAGAAGAATCTTTGCGAGCTCCTGCAAAGAAGGAAATGAAAGGTGCTGCTACCTGCAAGTCGGAAAGTGAACACATCGTTCTGGACAAGAAGAAGGTGAGATTCAGCACCAGTACTCACCACAATGAAGGTCTTCTTGATTGTGTTCACATGTGCATATGGGGACCTGCTAAGACGGCATCACTTGGAGGTCACAGGTACTTTGTCTCATTTATTGATGGTTCATCTAGGCAGGTTTGGATATATCCCATGAGACAAAGGGGTGAAGCCCTAGATGTGTTGGTGAAGTGGAGAGGAAGAATGGAGAGGCAGATAGTAGGAAGATAAAGGAGTTTCATATTGGTAATGTTGGAAAGGACATGTACCAGTTCCTACAATTTGGCCAGAACACATGTATTGCAACTCACTTCACAACAGGTACAGATGGGTTGGCTAAGGAAGTAATCCGTTCCTTGCTGGAGGAGGTTCGGAGGTTGTTGTCTAATGCAGGATTAGACAGGTCGTTTTGGGCTGAGCGACTGAGTATGCTAGCCATCTCATAAATAGATCGACTGCGATTGGAGGTAAAGCTCCATTGGATATTTGGTCTGAGAAAGCTGCTCAAGATCATTATTTGTTGCGGGAGTTTGGGAGTCCGGCCTACTTCAGTGCCAAGAATGGCAAGGTGAATCCGCGAGCAAAGAGGTTTGTCTATTTGGGTGTCAAGGGAAACAACTACAGGTTGTGGGACCCTGAAGACAAGAAGATCGTGATGAGCAGGAATGTCACTTTTGGAGAGACTTCAGGATTGAAGTCCACCGTCTCTCAGCAGGTGGAGAGGACGGAGACCAATGAAGGATCGCAGCAGATGGAGGTTGATGCTACTCCATCATCTTCAGTTGGTTCGGCATCAAAGGAGACTTCAGCGGAGGTGACGCCGGGTGGAGTTCATGATACCAAGGGTGATGCTGAACAGGTTGACGGCATTGTTGAGGATGTCGAATTATTTGCAGCCATTGGAACCAAGGTGAAACCACGTTTGTGGTTAAAGAAGCATGGATCTCAAGCTTGTGATATCGACAAGCTGAAGTTAAAGGCTGTTACTCTCCATGATGGTCAGGAAGAGGTTCATATGATTCGGTCAGACAGGTTCACTGCTGCAAATAGAGGTGCAAGTGCTTGAGCTTGATGAAGCTCATCTTAATGAACTACGGTGGCTTGATCCTTTTGGGTAAAGGTACGTAGGCAGCCGTAAAAGCGCAACCATTTGGTGATGCAACTCTTATGGAGCTATTTGGGTTCTCGAGAAGCTGTTATGGATCTTCACGTAGAGGTGAAGAGTTGTGGTCAATGGAACTTCACGTAGAGGTGAAGTGTTGTGGCCAGTAGAACTTCATGCACAGGTGAAGAGTTGTGGCCAGTTGGAGCTTCACGTAGAGGTGGAGAGGCTTTACGTAGAGGTGAATCGTTGTGGCCAGTTGGACTTCACGTAGTGGTGAGGTGTTGTGATCTCGATGAACAGGTGATCTTCCGGTGAGAAGATGTTGAGCTTGCATAAGGAGGGGTGTGCATCCAGTTGAAGCCGATGATGTTTGATGGGCTCTACACAGGCTTGGTGGACCGTCAATGGAAGACAGGTAGACTAGATAGAGCTAGTCAGTTAGAGAGTCAGTGTTGGCTCGTGAGTAAGTCTTCATGAGGTCGTGAAGTTGCGAAGTAGAAGCCATGTTGGTGATCGGCATGTATGAAATTCTCCTAAGGTGAAGTGCAGGGAAGGCATGTACGATACTTTCCAGTGGATAGTTGAGCTACAGACTCCAAGCCGAGATCGTGTGTCGATTTCGCCGAGATCGTGTGTCGATTTCGACTGGTGCGTGCAAGCCGAGATCGTGTGTCGATTTCGCCAGGTGATGGACTGGGGTTCGTTGGAGATCGGCTCAGATTTTAGGAAAAATCTTCGCCGAGGTGGAGAGTTGTTGGAAAGAGAGTTTACTGATGGGGAAGTTGATAAGGATCGTCGAGGGGTCGTCGAGTGATCGCCGAGGAAGTCGACGACGAAGACGAAGGGAAACAGCAGCAGAAAATAGCAGCAGCAGCAGAAAACAGGCAGGTCGGTCGACCGGGCTGGTCGACCGACATGCACAGCATGCACAGGGTCCAGAGGCGGTCGACCGGCCGGTCGACCGCAATTCCCTGACTGTAAGTGCCCAACTCTCTGTTGTTTTCGGGCGACCGACCGGTCGACCGAGGTGGAGGTCGGTCACCGCCCGGTCGACCGACAGTCGGGTTTTGGGCAGAAATCTGCTGATTCGGAAATCTGTTGTATTTAAGGGCTGTTGTTGGTTTCTAGGGTTTGTATCTTGTAGAAGATCTTTGAGAAGGAAAAGGGCTGGAGCTCTCTTGCATTCAAAGAGGCTGCTAGCCATTGTAATCTTCTTCCATAGCAATTAAATCTCTCTCTGATTGCCCCGAGGACGTAGGCGTTGAGGCCGGACCTCGTTAAAGTTGTTGTTTGCGTTTTGTGCTTTCTTCTGGTGATTATTTGTGCTGTTGGGTGTTCTTTGTGCTTGGAGATTTGTGAGATCCTCTTGGGGTTGTTGTCATCGGCGCACAACAATCCTGACCTAAAAGCTTATGTTGGCCATTTATGGAGGCCATAGTGTTCTCTTGAAATTCATTCACGTTAGAACGAACTTTTCTTCTTCAAGTTCGACTTAAAAAGGAAGAATGTGCAAAATCCCTCATGGAGGGCCTCGGCTCTTTGACGGTTGATTGGTTATTCTCAAACTATGGTCTGAGAATATTGGATTAGAGAAAGATCTTCTTAGGTTCCTGTTTGAATATGTTTTCCTTCACTGCACCTCAAGTATGGCCTTCTAATCCTTCAGTGTCCACTGCAAATTTAAATAAAGATGGATGAATTCCATCCACTGTCAAAGGAATAAAGCAGCAGCCATGTAAAAAACATGTATAGTGAAATCAGCAATCAGATCATGAAAATCAAACTACTATTTTTACTTCTAGTAAAAAAAAATATTTCTTGTACCAAGAAGAGGATTGGCTGTCAACAATTTGAAGGCCAGAGTGCGGGAGTTCTCCATCTTCATTAAAAAACAAGCTGCTTCTACCTTTTTCATCAAACATATGCAGCTTTTGATGCCCTTGTGATGATATGTTTGATCAATGTACCACCTATTTATATTATTTGATCCTTGAGTTTCAAATTTTCTTCTGCTCATTTCTCACCGTTATCAAACTTTCTGGCTCTGAACCTTTATCCACTGCTTTGGGTGTATATCCTTAACAATGTTTAATGTTTATTTAAAAAAAAATGATCGGTTTTATTTTTCATATTTAAATTTTGTTGCTTTCAAACTGTATTAAACTGATGTTTCTGGCAATGGAAGACTGCTCTTTGAACTCATTAGATACTTTTGAAAAGTTCACAGCAAAGAAGCGGCATCAGGGACCTACAAAAAGATGAAGACAAAACAACATGCGGACACACTGGATATAATTGCAAAGGTGAAGTCAAGTTTTTACGTCATTTCATTGTTAGATTAATTATGGTAGCTAATGCTTTGATTACTTTCAGGTTATGGATTACCACAACAGAGGTTCTTTGCAATCCCTTACTATTCCAGATCTGAAATCCTTTCTCACAACTAAAAAAGCAAAGGTTGGAGGAAAGAAGGAAGAACTTATCCAACGAATTACTGCACTGCTTGCTTAATCCAGTTTGCCTTCTTAGCAAGTTTTGAAATGTTCCATTTTGCTCAAGGCACATCTCTTTTCAGCATCATATTATTACATCTTTGGGTTGTGTTTGCGTGCATTTTAATGATGATAGGCTTCCGGTAGTTATTGCGAATATTAGGATAGTCCTTTTATAGTTGCATAGGACGCCACACCAATTACATCGCTTTTAAGCCATAAAGATCATTTAAATCATGCTCAGGAGAGTTAATTATTTGGGCTTCATATTGATGTATATTGGCAGCCATTTTATACTCCAATATTGCAGTATAAGCTATATACCTTTTTAAGGTAAACAATTCTTTAATCAACTCAGAAAACATATTCCAGTTAATTTGATCCTTGAATTGCAAAATCTTAGCCTGTCCATGGAACAACGTGAATGATTTCTGGATTTATCTAATAGAATTTTTTGTATCTCCTCTCCCTTGTTTGTTCTATTGAATCCTGTGACAATGTCACAAGAATTGACAATTGACTCAGAACATGATCTTCAAGTAAATAAGGTATAATTTCTTATGCGCCCCCCCCCCCCCCCCCCCCCCCCCCCCCCCCCCCCCCCCCGCTTCATTTTTTTTCTCACGTGATAAAAATGGCATATAGGCTATGCTTAAGGGCCACGCAAGGCAGGAAGCACTTGTCACAGAAGACCCTTGAGAAATTTCCTTCTATTGTGGATTGCAACTGATTAATGAATAGATTAATTGACATATTGGTGAAGGAAACTTCTTCAGAAGATGGTTTAGAAAATGGTTGGCATATGTAGACTTTTCCATGCCCACGCCAAGATTAGTTAACATGTTTTTGTTTCCTACGAAGCCCTTTCAATGACCATGCTAAACTTAAATAGAAAAGAATATCATTTGATTGAAATATAATTGTTGGTTTCTTATTCGGTAATCAATATTGAAAATTCTGCGTGGCATTAAAATATATTGCTAATTAACTTGGTCGATCTATATGGTGTTTCGTGGGAGTGCTCTCCACATTATTCACAAGCCTGATCTGGTGTTGTAACCTGTTATTGCTGTAGCACCCCGTTCCCGGATACGTATCCAGATACGTGTCCCGATTTTTTTAACCGTATTGTTTCAAGTTTTTTTTAGTATTTGTTTTTTGGGTTGTGCTTGCTTATGCTATTTGGTATTGGATCTGGATTCTCAGTCTTAGAGTCAGCCCTGACCTGGACCGGGAACCTGATACTAGCATACTGCCTGATTTGACCTCTCTGGTAGTCAGATTTGACCGATTTTAGTTTCAAACACTGTTTTCCAATATTTTAGATTTTTCATGATTTTTTAGAATTTTTCAGAATCATTTTGCAAAATCTTCAAAACCGGTGTCGATTGGCATCGCTGACCGTTTTTTGGTTTTTAAGTTTTCAAATGGAGTTGAATTTTCAAAAACGGCTTTCACATTACTTCTTAGAATCACATTTTCTATCTAAATACATTTTTCGAGATTTTTTCTAAATTTATCAAATTTGGCCGATTCTGGTATCGACCAGTATCGTCAGAAGATTTTAGGATTTTTAATTTGAAAACTAGATTGAATTTCTCAAATCCGATTTCATCAGGCATCTTAAAATAATATTTTTTATTTTTTAAAATTTTTCGGAGCGTTTCTAATACAGTCAAAAATTACCTTATTTA
Organism: Agave tequilana; assembly: GCA_038442645.1. Lineage (NCBI taxonomy): Eukaryota > Viridiplantae > Streptophyta > Magnoliopsida > Asparagales > Asparagaceae > Agave > Agave tequilana. The sequence continues at coordinate 56,657 of JAVJIF010016291.1, forward strand.
AATAATAATATTATTTTTCCTTCTTTTCTTTTCTTACTTTTTCCTTCTCCACTCCTCTACTTTATATTCCAAGAATATTCTATTAATTTAATTATTTAATAATATATTTATTTATTAATTTATTTCTTATTTTTTCCCTTTTCCTTATTTTCCTTTTTCCCTTCTTTTCTTTTCTTTTCTTTTCTTCTTTTCTCTTTCTTCTCCATGCCTTGCTTCCCACCCCTTGCCGACCATTCCCTGCACCACAGCAGCAGCCAGCTGCACCAACAGCGATCCCCACTCCCATTCTTCCCCCATAATCTCCCTCTCCCTCTCTTTCTATTTAATTTCCTTTCTTTACCTTCTTCATTTTTCTTCATTTCTTCCACCAACAACCAACTCCCTCATTCAACCGTCGCCTCCACCACCAGGGCTGCCGGCGCCACCGCACCCAGCCGCCGGCGTCCCCCCAACACCCCACTTCCCTTCCCCACTTCTATCATGCCCAATTCCCTCTAATTTTCTCCAATTTCAACAAAACTCATCACTCCACCCCCTTCTTCTTCTTCTCTAAAATTCACCACCAAAATCCTCAATTCCTCCACTCCAACCACCTCACCAACATCTCCTCCTCCAACTCCCTACAACCACCATCAACCACCACCACCACCACCACCACCATCAACCACCACCACCAACACAAACAACAACAAAAACTCCAACACAAAAACACTCCACCCCTCCTCCCCGGGGGACCTAGCCGCGCCGCTGCCCCCAGGCAGCCGGCCACCACCCACCCCCTCTCCTTTTTCTTTCTTTTTTTCCTTCCTTCTTTCTTTCTTTCTTTCTTTCTCTCTCTTTCTTTCTTTTATTTCTTTCCTTTTCTTCTTTCCACTATTACCCCCCTCTTTAATCCCTTAATTACCTCTTTCCAACATACCCCTCTCCTTTAGTTCTTTATTTCCTTTTTTTCAATTTTCTTTTAAACACTTCCAACAAATACTCTCTCTCTCTAACTAATCCTCTTTCTCCTCCCTTATTCTCTCTGATATATATTTATATACATAATTATATTATATGTATATATATTATATGGATTGGTAGCTTGTCGCACGGGTTAGCGGACTTCCCAGATTTTACTCTGTATTTCGTTCCGAATTTTAGGCGAGTACCTTTCTTTTGTTACTTCATGTTTTGTTAATGTTACTCTGACTTTTACTACATGATACATCATCATGCAAGTTGATAAATGATATGCAAGTACATTTTCTGTGTTGCTTCATGCTTTACTATCATCATTTCATACCTAGTGATTGCTATTTTAACGTCTATTGCATGATATATTGACATGTTATACTTGACACCTGACTCTGACACTTGAGATCTGACACCGGTACTTGACACCTAACATTTGATATCTGACACCGGCACTGATATGTTATACTTGACACCTGATCTCTGGCACTTGATATCTGACACCGGCACTTGATATGTTATACTTGACACCTGATCTCTGGCACTTGATATCTGACGCCGGTATTTGACATGTTACCACTTGACTTCCGATACCTGACACCTGATATATGACATTTGACAATTGACTTGCTATCACTTACTTAACATGCTTTCATATGATACTAGTACATTTGACCTGATATTGTGATACCTGGCTGGTTACTATTATACACGGCACCTGTATTATATTGCATATTCATTTTTATCACTTTTACGGGGACTTGACATGATTATTATACTGTTACCAGGCCTCTGGTACTCCTGAACTCCTGTGCTTCTGAACTCCTGTATTCCTGAACCCCTGAAACGTGGAGACTCCTGATATTATACTATTGATATTGTACTCCTGTTGACCCCGTAATTGGATAATCATGGACATTGGATTACAGTGGACACCTTGTGGACATTATCACTGAGCTATATATAATAAATACTCAATTTACACTGGGGTTGGTGAAACTGATGGATACCAGTATGATGTCATATTTATAATAGTGATATTTCTGAAGTGTCGTATGTGACGCATAATGATAAGTCCCCGGAAGCAGTAGCCTGTACTCCTGAGCCTAGTCCTTGACAGAGACGGGACCCATTATAAATATGAGTATCAGATTTATCAGTTTTCAAGTAATAACTCGTCTTATTCATAAGTGGATGTATGTGTGCCGGTAGCACATACCTAAGCATATGGATCGGATGAATAACATAAGAATTTACAACCAACAGTAATAATATTAGGAACGCGTGATATTTGGTCTCTCCTTTGTCTGGGTGCTAGTACTCACATATCAGACCCAAGTAAGTTCTACTAGAGTGCGAAATCTAGTATGAACTATCAATGATGTGAGACACTGATAGGGAGGTGATTGAAATATCAAACAATACTGATTATTATTATTAAATAATTTAAAATACAAGACCTTTATATTCTCTAGTTATAGTGTTATGCCCTAAGTTGACACCCTGCTTTATGACATATGATTTATGTGGCACAATGATTACTCTAGACACACTCTAGTTCTGTTACTCTGAGGGCAACTCAAGTTGTATAAATTCAGATGATGGCGACAAGGGATATGTGGTATATAGATGAGGGTTTCCTTATTTGGATTATCCTCTTGACGTATCAATCTCGTGAATCCATAATCTGAGATTGTACAATTAGTTTTCTCCATATTTTATTTATCGCATGTTTATATGTACCTATGCTTTCGACATTGTTTTTTATGCATGTTTTCTGATTCAGACTCATCGATATACATGTATTTACTTGATTTCGGATTTAATGTCGTTCCTTAATTTCTTTTATGTTACTTGTCATTGCCTGTACCTGCATGCTTGAACCACATCATTTGATCATGCACACGTGTGAATGCCTGAGCACGCCATTTGGCTTTATCATATGTACTCGCCGGCTGCATCTGACAACTCTGGATCCTCATATTCAGATCTTAGAGTTTGGACCATGGTGGCCTTGCTGTAGCTGATCAGAGTGCGCAGCGGATCTTTCCGTGGTGATCAAAGTGCAGTAGAAGTTTGGATATCGCCGAGCTCTTCCTCTCAGCTCTTTTCCTGATTGGCTCCCGAGACCCCTCCTGCTGCTTGTGAGCATCTCTCAGCTTTTGTTATGTATATGTACTTTTAGTGATGTAATATTCCTGTAATATTGTATCACTCTCTGTGATAACCATGTACTTATACTTTTCTGTTGGAATTTAAATTATCACTGTGCTTCCGCACTCTGATTCTTACCTGTATTGATGCTTAGCGTATATACGTGAGGGTATTTCTGATTTGCGTATATACGTTGCAGTGACGTCTCCATACCCGCGGGATCAGGGCGTCACAATTGCTGTCAATGATTTATCAAAGAAGTTAAAAATGGAGTGCATGTGTGCTCCTTGGTGCTATTCAAAAGATGTCAGGGCCAAGGAGCCGGGTTGTCTTTGTATGTGCTGGGAGAATCTAATTTGACAGATGATTCTAGAACAATGTGAGCGATAGTTATCACTAGAAGAACTATTGGAGACTCATGTTTCCTTTAGGCTTTAACTGGCAGGGGAAAGAAAAGCCCCTACAATTTTCAGCAGTTTAGCAGGTTGTCACCCTGTAAAATTCTTATAGGATATCTTAGCTTTGTGCTTTCAACTTAACTAACTGCTCTCCATTAAATTCTCACTGGGAATATTAGCTGGATTCTTCACATGACTTGCATCAGGAAAATTTGTGTCTGATCTAGTTATTATGTCCTGGTTCTCTTTGTCCGTGTCACCTTTTCTTCATTCAATTGGCTCTTCTGCTCTCTCTACCACAGCTGAATTTAAGTCCTAGATACTGCACTTTCTTCTCCCTATCCATAATCTTGTGTTTCTAACCCTAAGACTTGTCAGATTAGGCTCATTGGACTGCCTTCTTAATTATCAAGAAGATTTATCAAATCTGTTTTAACTTGTTAATGGCTTCTTTATGGACTTAATATCTTGTATTATTTATCCTTTGGCCACTAGAAGGAATCAACCCTAGCTTTTATGAATTTCTTTCCTTTCACAGAGAATACCAAGAATATCATAACATATTACCAAATTCTGAAAGGGAAGTGCCAATAAACATGTGTAACAAAGCCGAGCCTTTTGTCTTATTGCAATCATGTAACATATCAGTGCAGTATGGGAAACCAGGCTCTTAGACACTAAAATTTTCTTTTTTGAATCATAGATGAAGATTTAGGCTTTTAGAGAATATAAGAAATCATTTTACCTCTTTTTATTAATTTGCCTCTCACGCCAACCAACAATGAAACTAATAAGACCTGGACATGGACCTTTGTAAGAATTATCTTAAAAGGAGAACAAAACTAAAACCCTCTCTATTAATTTTGTGAATCGAATTTATCTTCCCAAAAGAAATACACAAAAAAAGAGAGAAAGAATAGAGGGAAAAAAGTTAAAGAAAGAGGACTTTACCATGTGTTTCAGTAGTAGATAATGAGACAAAGTTCTGTACAGAACACAATAGTAAGCACATAACCCCATAAATTCCCTATTACAACAGAAGAAAATAAGTACATTGTTCATGAGCAGTCTAAAGTAGCTGTCACAATAAAGAAGGCAAATACATGAAAGCGGCAGGAAAAAAAATTCTTGTCTTTGACAGTTGATGGAGCAGATTGCTCCAATCCTTAATTAGTAAAATTACTGAATGGTTGGAGAAGAACAACAAAGGAGTAACCAAATGGTGGTTGATGGCTGATGATTTTTTTTTTTTTTTAAAAAAACAAGAACATTCTAAATGTGACCTTTATTGGTATTATAATGAGCTAATAGTCTAATATATCAATAGCTAAATTTTACTTTATATATCAGATGGATAGTTGGTAGCAGAAAAATGCTAGTTAAGCGAAGGTAGTTAGGTGGAAGGAGAAGAAAAAGGAAAAGAGTTTTAATGAATTTATAAAGCAATTGATATACCTGCTTGACTAGAAGAATTGTGGGGGAAAAAAGGAAAATACCTGAAGCAAAGAAAATAGAAAACTTGCAATATTTCTCTAACACATTTCTGTTATAATCGAAGTAGAGAGAATAGATGAGCAAAAGGAAATAACTGAAGAGAGTCACTCGTTTCTTGATTGATATCTGGATGTTGCAACACTTTGAACTTATATATGCCTATTTAAGGCTTCGTGACAATATGATTCTTAGTAATATATTGATTCACTCAAAATCAAACTGGACTTCTAAGAGAAGTACATAATTTCAAATTCAGTCCCTAGTAGAAAAAGGAGAAAAGAAAAAGGAAAACAACAGAAGAAGCATCTTGGTTCTATACACTTGACAGGTATCTAAGCACTGCAGATAGTTTGAAAAAATAACGAGACAATAACTCTGTTATTTGAATTAGAGAGTTCAAAATGACTGTTAACTTAAAGAGGACATGCACTGTTGGTAAAAGAACTTGGGGTGGCGGCAGAGGTTAGTGACCTAACTGACCTAGGTTATTTAGAGGAAATTTCTCTCTTAACTAAGGGAGAGGGTGAGGAGTTATTGATGTGGACATCATGAAGCCGTAAAGCCACTGACAAAGCCCAATTCAAAAGCTTGGAAGGTATACTAAAGGAGACTGAAGAGAATCATGGTTATTTGGTTATAAAAGCAAATTTTGTATATGAAGAAGTTTTGTAATCATAATAGAAGAGTTTCTATTTTCTCTTCCCTATGTATTGTAGTTGTAGTAGGAGTAGTAGTTGCCTATTTTTGTATTTTTATTTTTACTTTTTTTTAGGTTTTTGATTTCTTTTAGGAGTTGATTTTGACATCCAGGTTGAAGTAGGAGAGATATATAATTTTGTAACCTATATAAGCCCCCTATGTATTCACTCTGAAAGACAATAATCAGTGAAAGCTTTTTGCTCTCAATTGAGTTTAATACGGTTTTCTCAAATCATTTTCTCTATTAGTGGTGGGATGTCTTATTAGATTCAACTATTGGTGGGATGCTGTAATTGATTTATCTATCTCCTTCTCCTCTCTCAGTCTTCCACAACAAATTTTTTACTCTAAATTGTTGCGAATCACCTCGTTGCCTACAAAGTTATTCCTCTCGAACATCTAATCGATTTTGAAGACTCGACATCCCCTCCTCCTTCACTGTCAACAACAACCAATCCAAGACATGCTTTCACTTTCTCCTACACAATTTCAAAGTACTAACATTTAAGAAAATAAAGACAATCTAGCAAAGCAAATAAAGAATAATTGCACAAACTCCATCAAAGATAATCAACATAATTTGCAAACAAAGATCAAGCATAAGTTCAAACCAAACCAAGCAACTGGAGTCAAACACGATCAATATGGTATTATTTTCATTATATCAATCTTAAATTACAAGTTTAGATATACATATCCGCTTTATTATCTATCTTGATCTTTTGTCCACAAATAGCGAGCGAGTGCATCGCTTCTCTCTTGTAGTTTTCTATCTTCTTTATTACGTATAGAACTCGTTTACCGACGTAACCATGGATTTAATTAACACTTTAATCTCTGATATTGATCACACAAAAGCATACCAAAGAATCACAATTGATATTATCTGTTTTAACTAATTTTTCACCAAGGTCTTCTTGGTGAAATATTTTTTTGAGTTATTTTATCTTTTGCTTCCGTCCCATACACGTTTCACATTATCTTGATATCAAAGCACAGTTATGTAGGATTTGCATAGTAGTCACGTTAATTTACTTTCTTGCATTTAGTTAAATTTTATTCAAAACAAAAAATAGTTTAAATTTGCATTCATATTAGGATTCATACATTGCACGTCAACCCATAGTGATACTCCATACTTGTGTGAAGAAGTTAGTGAATTTAACACTGATTCCATGGCTGCCCTACCCTAGCTGCTCATGACTAAACTTGATGCCTTGACCCACAATATGGTTCAAACTCGAGCAGATCTACACGAAACTAAAGAGCAAGTAATATCTTATCGAGAGTCCTCCACTGCTGGAGAAAATTCATCCTCTTCGTGAAACAATTGTCATAATAACACTGATAACTCACCCAATCCTGATGATCAATTTCTGAAGAACATCAAAATCAATGTTTCCACTTTTAATGGACGACATGACCCATAATTTTTTCTAAATTGGACACTCCAATTAGATAAGTACTTCACATGCTATAACCTCACTGAGTCTAGGAAAATTAAGTTCCCTGCCATGAAACTGATCAGTCAAGCTAGTCAGTGCTGGATCAACTTAGAGAACATACGTGCATCTCAACTTTAACGATCGATTGAAACATGAGATATGATGAAGACTGAGTTGAAAGGTAAGTATGTGCCACCATCATTTAGTGACGTTACAAATTTCGATGAGTTTCTTATCAGATGCAATACCTACAGTAAGGAAGGACAAGCTCAAATCCTTTCTAGGCTTAGAGTCGGACTTAGAGAAGACTTAAGAACCGAATTGTTAGTCAGAGGAGTTATCAAGTTAGAGAAAGCCTACACCATAGTTCAAGATCTAAATCTCTTAAGTCTAACTATATTACTAGGAGTTTTGATTCAAATTGAGTGCATCTAGGATTTCCTCCTCTTCTTAGTTCAATAAGTCTAGCACCCAATCCTCATCTCGAAAAACGACTTCAAAGAAAAACGAAGTGATGATCGTAGCAAAATTCCTAGCAAACTTCTTTTAAATTTAGTGCTTCCACTAAGTGTTATATATGTCAAGGTTACGGTTACATCGCCCCTAACTGTTCTAGCGAAATGAAGCTCACCTTCGTTAATGGAGCTCCCACACAAGCTCTCGAGTCTGATAACGAGGAAGATATATATCACCCAGACATAAATGAAGACGACGATTCCAATTATGACTAAGAAGGTTTTGATGTTGAATATAATCAAGGTTCTAAATATTGAATATTAGGATCGTATCGATGTGAGTTTTTCGAATATCGGATATCGGGAGAGATATCAGGGATACACACGCATGTTGGGAGTTCATATCAGACACTATGTTTAATGAAATATTGATAATTAAAAGTTGGTTTAGTGTCATAGATAATTGTAATAAATATTATCTACCAAATAAAAATGATATAATATGCACGCAAAGACGATAAAAATAATGTACATTTGCGCGCAGTCATGGGTCGTGCAATAAATAAGATATTTCATGGAATTAAAAAAAATATAAAATTAAAAGTTGTTTAATCTACTTATTGAAACTCAAGCGTCGTTGCCGTCAATTTACGGAGGAGAAAAGTTAAGGCTCAATTTTATCGAGCCCTAACGATGCAAATAACACTTACATAGTCAGGTGACGGGTTAGGTTTGGGTTAATGCTGATGGGTTCAAAAAGACGAACTCAATTAAAATAAATTCATATCAACCTATTTTGTGCTGACTCATATCAGACGATTTATCAGCCGATATTTTAAATATCGATTATTTTTTCTGCAAACGATATGGACAAACGATTTTCCCATATCATATTGGTAGCAGAAAAAAATGAGATATCGGCCGATATCTCGGCCGGCTCAACCAATATTTTAAACAATGAATGTAACTATATTCAACTCGCATCTTCAAATTACATATCTATCGTCCAGTGTGTGTTCTCACAAGAGAAAAACGATTGGAGAAGAACTGCTATCTTCTACACATTCATTAAGATTGGAGACAAATTGAAAAGTAATAGTGGATAGTGAAAGTTGTGTCAATACAGTATCATCCAAAATGATTGAGAAGGTTAGATGGAAGGCTAAACCTTATCCTTATCCGTATAAGGTGTCATGGATCAACTTCACGGTCTTAGACGTGAAACAATGTCTTGTCCTGATTGAGTTTGATATTTATAAAAACAAGATATGATGTGATGTGGTTACGATGGATGTATGTCAAATCATATTAGGATGACTATGGCTCTACGACAATGATGTTACCATTCATGATCTATCGAATATGTATCGATTTGAGCACGAGGGTAAGAAGATTAAATTGACGCCCTACTGATCTATAGCTAAAAAGCCTAACCTAATGCACTGAAAAAATTAAAAGGAGTCAATTTGATTAGTGCGATAAAACTTGATCAGGAACTCAAGAATGATGCTCCACACATGATCTTAGCTAATAGAGAAGTGGTTAAGACGCCGGATAGCACTATTCCTCCGGAAGTTACCCCCATGATTGATAAGTTTAGTGATGTCTTCTCTGAAGACCTTTCGAATAAATTACCACCGATACGTGACATCCAATACACTATCAATTTAGTACCCTGATTAACCTGCCGAACTTGTTACATTACCGAATGAACCCAACCAAGCATGCTGAGCTCAAGAGGCAAGTCAATGAATTAGTAGACAAGGTTTCATTAGAGAAAATATGAGTCCGGCCCTCGCGCTATTATCATTGAAGAAAGATGAATTATGGTGTATGTCTGTGGATAGTAGAGCGATTAACAAGATCAATCGCCTTTTCATGCTGAGGTTGGATGATATGTTAGATATGATGTCTGATGGCATAATCTTTTCTAAGATGGATCTTAAGAGTGGTTATCACCAAATCCGTATTCGTTCGAGAGATGAATGTAAGACCGCTTTCTAAACGAAAGATGAACTATATGAATGGATGACTATGCCTTTTAGGTTGACAAACACTCCGAGTACATTTATGCGAGTGATTACTCAAGTATTACGACCCTTTATAGGAAATTTTTTTGTATTTTACTTTGATGATATCGTCATTTATAGCCATTCTCGTGAGTAATGTTTAGACCACTTACGTCAAATTTGTATTGTATTCAGAAAGAAAGAATTGTATACTAACCTTAAAAAGTGTGTCTTTCGTACAACACAAGTTCACTTTATAGGCTTTGTCGTTTCTTCGAACGGAGTTTCTGCAGATTTTTAAAAAGTGAGAGCCATTGAGAAATGACCGGAACCAAACACCATCCTTGAGGTGAGAAGTTACACGGACTTGCTACCTTTTACTGACAGTTTATAAAAGAGTTCATCACTGTCGTATAGCCTCGATTACGGACTGCCTAAAGAAAGATGAGTTTGCATGGTCTAACATGCTAAAGCGTTTGTCGAGATTAAGGCAAGAGTGATCGGTGTCCCAGTTATGCATCTCCCTGATTTTTGAAGTACCGTGTGACGTATCCGGCATAGGTATAGGTGGAGTTTTAGCTCAAGAAGGGCATCCAGTTGCTTATTTTAGCGAGAAACTGAATGTCGATAACTCTACCTACGATAAGGAGTTCTATGCAGCAATTCACGCACTTAGTTATTGGGACATTAATTGCTACCACAAGAATTCATTTTTTTGACCATGAGGCTTTGAAGTAATCTACTCCCAAAGAAGTTGAATGCTAGACATGATGTAATACAAGTTCACAATCACCTTCAATTCAAAAAAATGAAAAAACTAGGATTTTGAGAAAAGAGCGATTAGAGTTTAGAAATAGAATCGGATAGATTTGGGCTTCGCACCCTTTACATGGGCTTCACATCCTTACACCACGAGCTTCACACTCCAATACTTAAGAGATCAAGATAATTTAACTAGAAAGTTTTTATTAAATCATTGTCTATCTTATTTTTTGAGTTGAACCTCTTTAAATAGGCTCTTACAAAACAAACTTTCCTATCACAACCGATGTGGGACTAAATTTCATAATAAAATTAAACAATAAAACTCAAATAACTATGACATGAAAATAACTAGCAAGCGTGATATCCTCATCATTTCCTCCTGGGTGGGAGAAACTCTACCCTGTCGAGTGAGGGCACCCCTCTTGAAGCATCTCAATTGGGCCATGGAAGTGGTTGTGGTAGCAACACTAGTGCATCACATCGAGACCAAGGTAGTGGAGGTGAAACTAGATTTTGTGACAAACAAGTGGCCGTTGATGGGAGCTCGAACAAGATACATGCAGCGTGACAAGATAACTCAGCTCCACTGAAAATTGACCCACATACCAAGGCACTAATCTTTTGTGAACCAGTCTCCTCTAGAAAGATCTGTAATGGATCGTACACATCAGACGATCTCAAAAAAAGCAAGATCTTTATAACTTTCAAAGATGGTACTAGCTCCAAGGTGGGCACTATCTGAAGATTTACAATGGTCTAAATATGTAACTCTACAACTTTTGTGAGCCGTGAGGAATCTCTTCTTGCAGTGACATCAACTCAGCAACAACTTCTAGCCATAGCTATAGTTCTGAATCTTCAACAATCTTACCGCCTTGCTTTCTGGCATCTTCATCATGTCAGTGAGAATCTCCTTACATTCAGCGATCAGATCGTTGAATTGTGACCCCTCGAGGTGTGAAGCATATCGAGCACGAAGAAATTCTTTTAAGATAAGTCAATCTCGACAGTCGATATGATTATCATCCCACCGTCAGTAAGCTTCTCCAGCCAGTTTCAATTGGGCATAGTGGCACTTCTACATAGGTATTAATGAGAAATACCTGAAAAAATTCTTAAGATGATTTTTTTACTTTTCATACCCATCGGATCATTAGAATCCTAAGAATACGGGAAAGTTTCCAACGTGTCCCTTTCAACCTTCTTCTCATCACCATCAGTATATATGTATTTGCCACAAAAGTAAAATCTCATGAATAAAACTCAGTGCATAAAGATTAGAAGTTACCCAAGAATCTCAATAGCTTAAACTGAACTCAAATCGGGCTGAAGATATGACATGAAACGCTGATTTTCTGCTAGAGGGGCAGTATCGGCACCAAATACGGGCTCGTGGAGGTCGGATCTGTTACTCAAGTGCTACAAATTCTTTCCAATGGCTTCGGGGCTCAGTCACGAACTTAGGCTTCGAGCAGAGCTCGAAAAGGACTTCCAACAGGTGAGTCGTAACTGTCCCAGCCTTTAAATATCCTCAATTTACATAAACATTCTTTTTAATGGACAAACTAACATAATCATTTCCAAATTTTATAAATTTTGGCAGCACCTCCTTTGTAAATACTGATCTGACCTGATATATAATACAAAATCACAATAGTTTCGACTAACATCAGCCTACTAATTCTCAATCCAATTACATAAACTAAACTCGGCAATCATCCACGTAGCCATACTAGTATTTCGGCTTGACATCGCCTACTTATCCATATATAACAACTCAACAATCATAATATAATGGGCTCGAGAGTACCCCTCTCAGCTTTCACAATATAATACCAATTTATTTATAAATCCAACTCATCTAGATCATAACCATCTAACTCATGCTATAAATAACATCAATAAGATTGCAAATATATACAACATTAAGTTTTACAAATACACAAATTACAGCTCTAAACTTTTCTATATAACAAAATTTTCAACGAAGCTTTTGAAACCTTAAATTGAGCCTTCACCTCACCATAACCTGAAAACATAATAATCTATGAGGGGAAGTGAGCTTAACAGCTCAGTGAGGGGAGCAAAAAAAGAGATAAAGAAAATGATATACATGTTAAAATAAAAGGAAGTATGTTTTTTCTTCAAATGGTAAGATGAATATTTGATAAAGAAAAGAAACAATTATATCAAGGTAACAGTCAACCCAACTATCTCTAACAAATGGTTTGCAAAATGACCTGACTCCTTCGGTCATGACTCTATAACTTAACCTCTGCATTGTAATTTATAGAGTTTAAGAGTTATATCAAATACTTTTCTTTAGTGACTTAGTTTATTATCGAATTCATTTCATGTGTACATATTTCATACCCTATACACGATGGTACACTAATCACAATAAGATAATTCAGATAATAATATATTACAAAACAAACTTATATATTGTATGTTGTATCACACTTCAAGTACTGCATGGATTAAGCCGTACACTTTCACATATCATATAACATTTCATTATCTCTTATAATAAAGTAAAGTTTCACAGTCCTACATAAAGGACAAGCATATAATACTATCCATTTTGAATAGGCACATTTTTACTCATGACATACAGCCCATCTCGTACCCCATCTACGCACCCACCGGCTTCCGTCAGTCCCTTCCTTCATATAACAATATACAATATCATACCCCGTCTTCGTATCCACCGGCTACCGTCGGCCCCCTCCTTCATATAACAACACATAATGTCATAACCTGTCTTCACACCTATCAGCTCTCGCTGGCCCTTCTTTCATATAACGATAAACAATTCATATGCCGTCTTCAAGCCTACCAGCTCCCGCTGGCCCCTTCCTTTGTATGCATAAAATAACACTGCATGCATACACATCACACACATCAACTATCAAGGTAACACTCACAGATTCAGTTATATTGTGATATTCTTTTTTTCACCAATCATATGTTTAATATGTCACACACGATCAAATTCTTGCAACTATTCAGTACATGCACGTATTCAAACATACATACCACTTACATTTTATCATTCATTCAATGACGCATCAAATAAGCACTTACATTCTCAATACTTGTTCTTTAGTTATAAGATTAGTTCGTTTAACGAGTATGATTTTGAATTCATATATTAGATATTTAGTAAAGGAAATTGACTATCCATGACCGGAGTCTTAGTATCTCTTGAAGTTAATAATAGTCCACTAGTTATCATGCATAACAATCAAGAGATAATTTTTAATAAGTTATCAAAAATAAATGTTATACGATATATCACAAAATATATATGTTCATGTTTTATACACACACCCACATCCATAGCATTAGGTAACATCTCCATCGACGTATATCGGCCATATCATTAGTCCATAAATTATTAATTGTATTCCAGTTCATAATCATCTCTACATACTATTCATACTCGAACATCAACTCATTCAACGCCCTACATTCTACTCTCATATGGTTCAATTTTAGGTATTCAGGTTGACTAGTTTAAATTAACTAGAGATAATAAATCCATCACTTTGGTGGCTACATTTATATAATCATAAGTTAGTCACCATTACTTGATTTTTAGTTTATTTAAAATTTCTCATTGTATACATATATAT